>OMKZ01033395.1:0-21657 GCA_900302535.1 Neoniphon sammara | reverse complement strand
GGCTGACACAACACACACACACACACACACACACACACGCACACACACTCTCTCTCCAGTAAATTAAACCCAGTATTCCCTCTTCTTCCCAAGGCTCAGCCGGTACCTGATGAGATGGTGAAGAAAATCCTTGGTAACCGGGCCACCTTCAGCCCTATTGTTACCGTGGAGCCCAGAAGAAGGAAGTTCCACAAGCCCATCACTATGACAATCCCAGTTCCGCCCCTCTCAGGGGAGGGACTTACCAATGGCTACAAAGGAGACTGCACCCCCTGCCTACGCCTTCTCTGCAGCATTACAGGTGTGTGTGGTGTATGCACGTATGCACATTTCAATATCAAATCATTTGTGATAATAATCATTGTCATAATTGTCATAATCTTAGGAGTCAATGAACAGTTAAATACACAAAACATTGCTTTTTCTCATGATGTGCACAAGAACTTCAGTACCTAACTGAATATTAAGATATTAACAGAAAATGTAATTAGATCTGTCTGGTCATTCTCTTCGAGGAGTCCCCTGTGCATACATTATATGCGAATAGTGAACTAAATAAACAATGTCTGCAGGGTATTTGATGTTACCTTTATGACTCTCTGCCAGGCGGTACATCCCCAGCACAGTGGGAAGACATCACAGGCACCACTCCCCTCACCTTCGTTAACGACTGTGTCTCCTTCACCACCAACGTCTCCGCCAGGTCTGACACACTCTGTCTGTGTGTGTGTTTGTGTGTTTCTGTGAAAAATGTCAAATTTATGGCTGCTGCTAGGTGCTGTGGGAAGGAGACCCTGCCAGTGTCTGCTTGAGTCTATAATGTCTATCAATGCATCGGTCTCTCGTGCAGGTTCTGGCTCGCAGACTGCCACCAAATCCCAGAGACGGTGGGCTTGGCCACCCAGCTGTACCGGGAGCTGATCTGTGTGCCGTACATGGCCAAGTTTGTGGTGTTTGCTAAGATGAATGACCCGGTGGAGTCCAGGCTGAGGTGCTTCTGCATGACGGACGACAAGGTGGACAAGACACTGGAGCAGCAGGAGAACTTTGAGGAAGTGGCTAGGAGCAAAGACATTGAGGTACATGTTCATGTGTGGTTTGCTGTCTGCCTCTCAAAAGGGAAGGTTCAGGGTTGTTGAACCAAACATAACCATTCCATCAATTTCAATAATGACAGGATCATTTTTAAAGATAACAAAAAGCACAATGTGTGTAATATTTAGAAAATGCTTTCATAATCCAAAGACTCTGTGCCTGATACAAATTCTTCAGATTCATAAACACTGATGTGACAATGATTTTAACTACTATTTTAACTTTATTTTAGTTATAATGGTTTCCTGTGAAACGTTTGTGCATTTGCAAATACGCTTTCTTTGTACATGTAATGTTTTAGAAGGATGGATATCAAATTATGTTATGGTCCTGTATGGTTCAGCAAATAATAAATTAAGAATAAAAATTTTAAAAATGGTTTATATTTGTTCGTATGCATTTACATTATAAGCTTTTATGAGTGCATCAGTATAACAAGCTTAATATCATAAATCACCAATAAAAACAAGCAACTAATCGTAAGGAGTGCATAGGTTACAGCCACAGTTCCCTGGCAATGGTGTTGTCAGTATTACTTTTTTATTTTTCATTTATTTATTGTTTTTTTAAGCATACTTCATTAAACTTGCAGATTCATTGCGGATTCATGCCTTTTGATGTTGTGTATTGAGTATTGCTCTAACTTCTGAGATCTTCTCTCTCAGGTTCTGGAGGGCAGGCCTATCTATGTGGATTGCTATGGCAACCTGGCCCCTCTGACCAAAGCTGGCCAACAGTTAGTTCTCAACTTCTATGCCTTTAAGGAGAATCGCCTGCCCTTCTGCGTCAAGGTAACACACCTTTAGTTATCACCTGCTACGTGTCTTCTACAGGTTAAGGAGCTTCTTATTATTATGTTTTTAAATAGACAAAGTCACTGAAATTCATCGGATTGAAGGCCCTCAAAAATTCTGGATCCAAGCATCACGCAGTATAATGTAGCTGGCTGTTAAAATGTGGTGCTGCAGAGTTGTTTTAGCTCTAACCTGTGTAATATAACTCTCTGTCTCTGTGTCAGCCCCCGTTTACTGCCCTGCTCTTTGTGCAATGAACACTATAGCCGTCATTACAATGAACTCTGCCCACAGGGTATAACCTAGTTTCCTTCCCCTCTGCTACATAACCTCATCTAATCGATCGACCCACTAAGTTAATGTTCTCCCAATCAATCGTATTGGATTGTATGATTGTCTGTTATTGTGAAAAGTAACCTTGTTCTCTGTGAACTAGATCAGGTACCACTTTTACATAGCACAGCCAATTAGGACTTAAAGTAGCAAAGCCATGGGGAGCTCATGTTTACCACACAGGACAAATTAGGCTTTAGATTATTCATTATGCAACTATTGTGCAGCTGACAAAATCTTTCTGTAGGTCGTATGTCAAACCAAAATCACAGCAGTGTAGGTTTAGAGGAAATTTTGTGTGTCCTGCTATGCTTTTTCATGGCCTCCAATGGAAATAAAAAGTTTTCAGCAAGGAGCATCTTATATGAAAAGTATTGATGTTTCACAAGCTAATTGTTTGATCATTCCAGGAGGAGCAAGCAAAACTACAAAAGAACTGTTTGAATATTGTGTGCAACCATATGCATTACCAAATTCCCCGCATATATAACCACATTCCTGTAGAAATACAGTAGCTGGGGGCCTCCGGCTTGTCTAGGCTATTGTATGAGCAGAATTGGACAGATTTGTGGATGGGAAGCCAATGAGGAAGTGTGTCAATGCGCTGGCAACTCCTACTGGTTTGTCAAGGTGCCCATACATTCATGAAATACATGAATTCATGTATTTCATTATATATTGATTGAAAACATTGTAACGTATAGGTGAAATTACCAAGAAATTAGAGAGCATGTACATGTTTTAATTATTTGTAGAAACACAAATGAGAACAGTAACACTTCAGTGTACAGCATTGAAATACATGAGTATATGAATAACAGCTCAGAATAAGAGCTCAGGTAAGACAAAAACAATGTTTGGTTGACTCTCTGTAGGTTAGAGACAACAGCCAGGAGCCCTGTGGTCGTCTCACTTTCCTCAGAGAGTGTAAGACCAGTAAAGGCCTTCCACAAACGGCTGTGTGCAACCTGAACATCACTCTCCCTGCGCTGAAAAAGGTAAGGTGGTGCTCACTCGGCTCCATTCTCTGTTGTCATCATCATGACCATACTCACGGTTAGGACAGTTAGGGGCCTAGGCTAACCTTTTTTGATGAAAGAAAGACAAAACCTTTGGCCAAACTGCCGCCACTGTGTCTTTTATCTGTTTCAAGCTTCTCTCTTTCTCTTTCTATATATATATATATCGTTACCTATGCAGTCTTTTTTGTCATTGGCTGTTTTATTCTGTATCTACCCACCAAATCGCTTTTGATTTGGACGCCATGCTTTTGGCTCAGGGCTTTTGTGCAAAAGGCTTTTTTTATTTTCTGGCTGGCTTTCTTTGTGGCTTGTGTTCATTTGCTGTTGCTAGTGAGTGCTGGCTATTTATAATTTTGTGTTTCGGTGTTTGGTTGGTGTTTTATTCTTTTGCTGAGTTTGCTGAAGTGGCTTCTCTTCTTCTGAGTTGGTGCTTCTGTCAATCACTCCTTTTTCACACCCTGATGTTTCTTTTTCCCCTGCTTTCCATTATGTTATTCCCCCTGTTTCTGCAATGCATCTTGGGAACCAGGAAATGGAATCAGATCCTGAGGATGAGGTAATCAACACCCTCCCCACCATGTGCTATCCTCTGCGCTAGGTCTATAGTGGCCATGCTCTGCTCTCCATAGCTTTATTCTTTCCGCTGCTACAGGGGGGATATGAGCTTTCCTTGTTCAAAGCAACCCTTAGCTGTCCAGTTTTGCATGATATATTGTCCCATAAGAAAAACAGTTTGCTTTTTGTCCAGCCTTTGTCCCTTGCGCTCTATTATATGTGATACAAATGACTATAGAGTTAAGATATATAGTATAATTTGTCCTTAAGTTTTTAAGATTTAAACTTTATTATTATTACTGTCTAACACTGGTTATTATTTTCCGCCTTTAAATATTGCTAACAATTTAGAGTTTGTAGTTATCATAATTTGTGACTAACTTTAATTTGTGGTACTATCATTGACAAAAAGAAATAGGGAATTGGAGGGCAACGAATACTCATAACATGAAAAACAATATAGCCTTTGTTTTTGTAGCACTACACAGTTATACAGACAAATAAGATTTGATTTAATTTCACATGATTTATAAGGTTCGAGTGCTGTTGGTTTGGCAGCACCATCGAATCTAAGGCGATCTAGTACTGATAGGTGTTTGTGTTGTTGTTATTGTTGCAGACTGAAAAGCCAGAGCGACGTCATACCTTTGCATCCCTAGCCTTACGTAAGCGCTACAGCTATCTGGCCGAGCCTGCACTGAGTGAGTGTGACATTTTCACTAACAAGCCTTTTTGGAAGTCATAACTATAATAATAGCGATTTGCGTGAATTATAAATTAGATTATTAGCAATTTGAATTAATATTTAAAATGCGTGATCAATATAGAGATAGATATGACATGCTTAATGTGTGATATATGCATATTTCTCACCTAACATAACATGCACTGTCCACATGCTTGTTTACAACATGGTATACATTTTTGCATGGGTCAAAGAGTGATTTTTAAGTTTCTGTGCTGTGCCTGCCCACATTGTGAGTTGTATTGTGCTTCTTCTGGGTCTGCTTGGTTGTTCTCCACAACTGAGTTGTAGAAGTCCAAACAAAATAACATCAGATTTTGCTTTGACTGACCAACTCAATGCTAAAAGGCATTTGGTTAGGTAGTCAAAGTAAAATTGTTTTTGTTTTTCTTTTAATTTTCCATTTTGTCCCCTCTGAGTTTGAAGCTCTTTTTGGCTTTGTGATGACATAGCTGTTTTTGTTGTACAACAATGCATGTTAGGAGGTCTTGGGTATGGCTTTCTTTCAGGTTCTCTTTTTTCAGTTTTTCACACTCTCGCTGCTTGTCACCAAGGGTGATCAATCTTGCATGATAATATGAACTAAAACCCTAGTCTTTGAACCAGCATTTTGCCACAATATTATTTTGTTATATAATGACAGGAAAATGGAAACTTCTGCAGTCCATGACTCTGTTTTATCAGAGTGTCCAAATTGTCCTTGGGGAAACTCTAAGTATATTTTTAAGACCAAACAGATAAAAGGCACTTTAAAAAGCGGATTGAGATTAGATCCAGAATCCAGATCCTGATTGTAGCACATCTGAAGCCCAAAGAGAGAAGTTGTTTTTGTGTTAATGTTGGTGCATTTGTCTAGCCATTTTCTGTTGTCACTTGTTAGTCTATACCATTGTCTTTTGACATTTTTTTTTTTGCAGCTGTATGTGCTTTGTTTGGCCTATTATCCATTTGTGTTGTTGTCGTCGTTGTTGTTGCCGCTGTTGTGAGTCATTGGTGGATTAGGAATCACATTGGAACACAACTGTTTCTTTCATAATTCCATCTTCGACCCACACTCAAATATCTCATCTCAACACCTCATTAAAGAACTGCTCTTTCCTTCCTTGATGCCAGGACTGCGTCACTGACCAATTCTTCCCCCTGTGGTCTTTTCTCTTTTTCACATTTTTTCTTCTTTCTCCCTCCCAAACATCATTTATGTTCCCTTTATTATTTTTGCATTCTTTTGGATTTTTGTTCCATGTCTTCTTCATCATTATTTCCACTATTTCATTTGAAGAAACAACAGTTGAGCGAAGCGCAGCAGCAAGAACACTGCCTGCTGGTTACCCTCACAAACCTGTCTTTCCAACCAGACCTTACCCACCATGGTCGACTGCTCCTATTACCGTCCCTGGCCAAACAAGGCCCGTCGGACTGGGGGGTTCCGTCACCTCTACCGGTTCACCGACAGGCTCGCCAGCTGCTTCTCCACTGAAGTCTGCCTGGCCCCTCTCCTCCCCATCCCCTGCTTCTTCCACACCTATTAAATCCACCCTTGGAGCTGCACCACCAGTCCCCACCTTGTCTTCCCCAGCTAAATCAATCAGTGACGTAGTATGTCCATCCCCCATTAGGTCTTATAGGACTATGGCTTCACCCATTAAAACTGTTGTTCAACAGGGCCAGTACCCTGTCCAAGGGTCTGCCAGCCTGGTGTCCTCTGGGAGCCCATGTAAGCCTGGCACAGACCCAGCATCTATCAAAAGCCTTGCTTCAGCCTACACATCAAGGACTTCCCCACTCCATTCACTAGCCACTGGTTCTGTACCGGATAGGTCATCAGCTACGATTACTACTCCAACATCACCAAAGACAACTGTCAACATGTACAATTCTACCCTGCCTTTCAAAACTGCCTTGGGGTCCACAGCAGTGACAGACACAGGAGCACCTCCCCTCTCATCTGTTAAAACCATCTCCAGCCTGTCCTCAATGAAAACGTCCATAGATTCAACACTAGCATCCCGAGGAGGGAGGTCGTCCCTCTCATCTCTCTCCTCAACTGGGCAGACCACCATTGCCTCCTCAGAACTGTCTATGATGAATGGATCAGTTTCACCTGTTAAATACCCGTCCTCCTCCTCCACCCCTTCATCCCCCTCATCTCGTCTTCTCTCAGAGAGGAGTAGCAGCCTTCAGGAGAGGATACAGGCTACAACCCAGGCAGCAACCTCCGGCGTCAGCGCAGCCATAAATGAAGCCATAAACTCATGCTCTGTGTCAGGCTATGGCACACTTAAATCACTGTCCTCATCACGTAGGTCTGCAACAGCTAGCTCTGCTTATGGCTCCCTCAGATCTGCAGCCACCTCCAGTTCTGCAGTTTCATCCAGTACAATGACTGTACCTGTGTATTCCCTTGTTAACGTCTTACCTGAGACTCCTGTCAAACCAGGGCCAGGGTCTCTCAAAATGGCATTGCCTGATTCCTCTCGTACTTCATCCACCTCATCCTCTTTGTCTTCCTGTGTAACGTCATCAAAAATAAAATCCCAGCTGAAATCTCCTCCGTTCATCACACCACCCATCATTCATCCAACTGCAGCCTCCAATCAGGAGATCCTAAGAGACGTAGCGGACATGAAAGAGGATCTGATCAGAATGACAGCTATCCTCCAGACAGACACACGGACAGCAGCTAAAACTGTCCAAACATCACATACTGGCACGCCTAAAGAGACCAAGTTAGAGGATGAGGAACCATTCACTTTAGTGGAGAAAGTTAAAGAGGATTTAGTCAAAGTTAGTGAGATATTGCAGAAGGATATCTTAAGTGAAGGTAAAGCAGTTAAAGAAGGGGCCTCAGAGGATGAATGGGAGGAGTTTTCCAAAGATGAGATTGAGGAGGCACAGAGAAGTGTCCTCTCTGAGTATCACCCACCTTTTGATGAAAACACACTCCTGTTCAAGCCTCAGTCTATGACAGGCAAGGACTTGGCTAAAGTAGTCGATTATTTAGCAAATGACATTGGTGCTAGTTCTCTATCCAAAATGGCAGAGTTGAAATGTAGGTACGAGGAGGAGGCAAATAGGGAGGGGGAAGAAAAACAGAAACGTGTTCTCAAACCAGCCATGTCATTACAAGAGCACAAGCTCAAAATGCCTCCACCAGGCTCAGGCATGCGCACCTCTCCCTCAGAGAAGGACCTAAGCAAACTTGCTGAATCATATCAGGGGACAGACACTATTTTGGAATCACCTGAAGACTTGTCTCATGAGCAGGATAAGAGTCCTCTGTCAGATAGCGGATTTGAGACAAGGAGTGAAAAGACTCCCTCTGCTCCACAAAGCGCAGAGAGTACAGGACCTCAGCCTTTATTTGCAGACTCTCCCATCCCTCCATGTGTAACTGAGACCAGGACTGAAGTAGTCCACATTAGGAGCTATGAACAGCCTGATGAACCTTGTGAACCTGTACTGATGGAAGAGGCTGCATCTGCTATACCTTGTATAGAACATGATGCAGCTTCACCTAGCCCACTCAAAGACAAAGTCCAAGCCATACAGCTGAAAATGTCAGAGGAGGACTCCCTGGTGAGCAAAAGCATGTGTCTTAAAGAGGAGACTCATATTACTACTACTACTAGAATGGTGTATCACAAACCTCAGCTAACTGATGGAGCAGAGATGATAGAGGAAGCTATGTCAGTTAGAGATATTATGAAAGCTTTCCAGTCTGGGAGAGACCCATCTAAAGAATTTGCAGGACTTTTTGAACACAAAGCAGGCCAGGATTCTGTCAAAGGTGATGAGCTGACTCCTAGATTCCTTGATAAAGACATTAAATCCAAACCCAAAGTAGAAAGGATAATAGAGGTTCATATTGAAAAGGGACACAGCACAGTAGAGCCAACTGAGGTTATTATCAGGGAGACCAAGAAACACCCTGAGCTCTATGTCTATAAAGGGGACCGTGGAATAAAGGAAATTACTGATTTTGATGAGTCCCAACAGGAAGAAGAGGAGCTTACTGCCGAAGAATCCCTACCGTCCTTCCTTGAAACATCTCGTGTTAACACCCCAGTGTCGCAGGAGGAGGACAGCCGCCCAAGCTCTGCCCAGCTGATTGCTGATGACTCATATAAAGCCCTGAAACTTTTAAGCCAGCATTCCATAGAATACTGTGATGATGAGCTCTCAGAGATCCGAGGGGAGTCATACAAGTTTGCTGAGAAAATGCTCCTTTCAGAGAAACTAGACGCCTCTCCACTGTCTCACTCTGACACAGAGGATTCAGCAATGGTGACTGACCAAGCCCGCCACCTAACATCTGAGGAGAGTGGTGGCCGCAGCACAGAAAGTGTGAGTCAGCAGCGTGGAAGTCCCAAAAAAGAGTTTGGTTTTAAGTCTGCAAAAGATGGGTCTCCTAAATCAGGTAAATTCTCATCACATAGGGATGAACAGTCTCAGTTTGATAAAGTGACAGTACTGCATTACTCCACAGAACAGGGCAGCCCTAAACATGCGGTTTGGATGCGATTCACAGAAGATAAACATGACAGGAGTAGGGAAAAGCTTCTTTATGAGGACAGAGTGGACCAAACCGTGAAGGAAGCTGAAGAAAAACTCAGTGAGGTATCACAGTTTTTCCGTGATAAAACGGAAAAGCTCAATGATGAACTGCAGTCTCCTGAGAAAAAGCCTGTGAGGAGAGAGCCAAGGGAAACCAGGTCTGGGCCTAGCTCAACCTGCAGTAGCCCTGAGAAAACACAACAGAAACCCAAAGCAGGAGAGGGATGGGGTAAAAGCAAGCTCAGGGAGCCCTCTGTTGGCAAACTGTTTGGTAGCACCACTGCAGCTGAAAAGAAAAGCTCTAGTTTGCCAAGCAGTCCTGAGCGAAGTGTGCTCTCTTCTCTCAGTGAGGATAAAATTAAACAGCAGACTAAGACAAGTGAGTCTGCACCCTCATCTCCTGTTCAGGTGAAATCAACATCCAAAGTCAGCTCTGTGAGAATGAAGTTTGAATCTGAGGCTCAGAAACAAAGTCAGACTAGCCCAACAAAAATTCCTCCACCAGTCCAACCAAAACCTTCAATGAAAAAACTGCAAGAGAGTAAACTTCCTGTTTATCAGTTTTTTTCAAAAACATCAAAAGTATCAGAAGCCTCAGAGGAAGTAAGTCTAAAAAAGGATGTTGAAAAAGACAAAGGAGCTGCCATAGATATCAGTAAACCTGATTTGACATCATTAACATCTCAGGCCCCAAAACATGTGGGAGACAAGCTGTCAAACAAAAACATTCCAGAGCCCTCCCTTCAAAAACAATTGAGTGAAACTGAGAAAGACAAAGCAAAGACTAAAGGGACTGATATCAGTGCCACCGTTACTCAGGAAATTAAAGAAAGCAATAAAGGTCAAAAAGTTCTAACACCTCCCACTGCCATTTCAGATACCATAGTAAAAGATAGAGATGCTGTAAAATACCAACAAGCCTCCAAAGAAATGGCACCTGAAGTGTCAAGAAAAGACAGCGAGGAACCATTAAATAAAAATCTTAGAAAAAAGACAGAATCTCAAATTCCTGTAAGGACAGCATCTGTATCCCTAGATAATGACTCCCTAAAGAAACAGACAGTCACAAAGCCCTCACAGATACCTACATTATCTAAGAACAAAATACAGGTTAGCCCTGAGACTGCCCTAACAAAAACAGAAGAAAATCTGACAAACAAATCTTTTGAAATTCTAGATAACGCACCCAAAGATTCGAATTCCAACAACCTGCCCAGCCCCAGAGAAACGCTAGAGAAAGTCATAGTCCCTCCAGCTACTACAACCAAAGAGAACTTTAAAGGCATCAAAACATTACCTGTTTATGTTAGTGTCCAAGTGGGCAGACAGGCAGAGAGGGAGGCTAGGGGGGCACTGTACACAGTCAAACAGACCTCCAGTTCAGCACTCAGCCCCATAAGCCCAGACGATGACACACTAGAACAGGTCTCTTTTATAGACAGCTCAGGGAAAAGCCCCATTACCCCAGAGACCCCCAGCTCTGAGGAGGTCAGCTATGACCTCACTTCCAGGACCCCTGATGGCTTCATGGGGTTCATACCAGGAAACCCCAGCCCCATTATGGAGGTATCTGAGGAATCTGAGGAGGATGACCAATGCAAAGCTGTTTTTTCTTTCAAAGAAGCCCTACCAGAAAAACCAGGTAGTAAAACAACAGTCAATGCCATCCAAGCAGACTTTGTTAATGCTAACCAACAGGACACAAAAAATTATGATAACCAGCAGGAATTCAAAAATATTTTCAACCAGCAGGAAAAAACTGTTAATGGCAGTCATGATGAAGTAACAGAACAGGAGCAGCAAGCAGCCTCTAAAGACAAAGGTGTTGCATATATTGAGTTTCCTCCTCCTCCTCCTCTGGACTCAGCTTCAGAAAAGTCAGACACAGAGAGAAAAGGCTCTTGTGCCTCATCAGAGACTGAGACAGAGATGATGGAGGTGAATTTACAGGAGGAACATGATAAGCATCTGCTGACTGAGCCTATAATACGCATCCAGCCCCCCTCTCCAGTGCCCCCTGGGTCTGACGACAGCCTATCAAATGGTGAGGAGGAGGAAGACGAGGAGTCCATCTTCCAGCCAATCCCTTGTAAGAAATTCATTGTCAAAGTCCCTGAGGATGAAAAGAAGAAGGAGAAGGAGAAGGGAACCCAAAAACCCAAAAAACATGACAAGAATGGAAATGGAAAAGAGCCTCATGGCGGAACCAATGGCTCTAATGGTTCCAATGGTTCTAAAGCTTCTAATGGCAAAGGAGGAGAGGATTGCGAATATGAACAAAATGGAAATGACCAGTCAATAACAGACTGTTCTATAGCCACAACAGCTGAATTTTCTCATGACACAGATGCAACAGAGATTGATTCTCTAGATGGTTATGAGCTTCAGGATGAGGATGATGGTCTGTGTGAGCAGGCAGATTTAAGGCTGTTTGGACTTCCTGACAGCAGGAGAGATGTCTGGGCATCGGACACATTCAGGTCTTCTGACCGCTCTTTTCCCCAGACTAAACTGGAAGTTATCGAAGAGGAGAAAACCCCTGAGGAATGCCAAAAGGCTACCTCTAAAAAAGATTCTCCCTCAGATGGTGGAAAACCTGAGGGTATTAGTAAAGATGGCGTTAATAAGCAGGAGGATAAACCCTCAGATAAAGAGGGATTCTCTGATACTTATTTTAGTTATAAACTAGAAGAGGAGTTTCACTCTCCTTTTAAGACTGTGGCCACTAAAGGGCTGGACTTTGATCCTTGGCCCAGTAAAGGTGGGGAGGAGGACATTGTAGATATGGCCGGCACACGGGACAGCAATGGTGAGCCTAAGCCATTTGGACTGGCAGTCGATGACCAGTCTCAGGCTACAACACCAGACACTACCCCAGCCCGAACACCAACGGATGATAGCACGCCGACAAGTGAGCCAAACCCGTTTCCCTTCCATGAAGGGAAGATGTTTGAGATGACGCGCAGTGGTGCAATTGACATGAGCAAGAGGGACATGGTGGAGGAGAGGCTCCAATTTTTTCAGATTGGTGAGCATTATCACTCTGCAGGCATGTACAGGGTCAGGGCCTCAGAGGTAGAAGCCTCTTCACAACAGACACACAGGAATCAGGTTAACACACAATCTTCCACAGATGCTTTAACAACCCCTCAGGTCTTCATTCAGACTACTACTGTCCGACTAGACAGATCAAATGGGACTGGCAACGGCAACACATGCACAGACTCAACATCAAGTAATGAGTCTAAATTCTCCACTTTTAAAATAGGATTCAAGTCATCATCTAATAGAAACTCTGATTTTACACATAGTGAATCTAGATGTAGGACACCAGTTACTTTTGATTCTTCTAGTAACATAACCTCAGGAACAACTCTAGATAATTCTTATTCTGTATCCTCGTGCTATTCAGATTATTCTAATTCTAGAACATTGTGCACAACAGATTACTATTTCAGTAACAGACCATCAGGTATCACAGATTATTGTTTAAATCCTGCAGTTCTGTCAAGCACATCAGAACAGAGGGACTTTTCAGATTGGACCAGAGAAATCCAGAACACTTATTACCAAAGCAAAGAGTTTTCTTCCACACCTTCACAGCAAAATAGCAATTCTCAAACAGGGAATAGCAATAACAGTAGCAACAACCTTGACTCCCATAATACACGTGAAAATGTCATTCAGCCTGGCAGTGTTGTGTTTAATTTGCTGTCTTCTTCAGAACCTACTCTGCAGCAGGTTAGCAGGGTAGAGGCAGCCTTCAGCCAGTTAGAGAACAGGGAAGATAGGGTTACGTGCACTGTAGCAATAACAAGCATAGCAGCCAAAGAGGTCAAAGCCCAGATATGCAAGTCAAGGTTACCTGTGAGGGCACCTAGCTACAAACTATGCAGTGAAAGTCAGTCAGTGGGGATAGACAAGGCAAAAGAAAATGCTAAACCACTTGTTAGGAGACATGCGATGCACATAGTCAGGGAAAGATTAGACCCTTTTGAGAATTTAATCCCTAAATCTAGAATTCCAATGATGAAGGTAAAGAAACGCTCTTCTTTTTTTTCAGAGCATAAACAGGTTACAAACAGATCTGCGGCCAGTGATAGAGGCACTAAAACTGCCCAAGGTAATAGACAACAAATCAGAGACAGATCCAGCATCAAACCCAGCTACAGTTTCCTGAAAACCTCAGGTAGAGGTGGTACCACCCAGACAGGGAGAAAAAACAGTGTTATGGTCCCGGAAAATTTTAAAACTAAATCTGTCAGCAGCCAGGTAGTCAACCGTTTGGACCAAACTGTCCCCCCCAAGGAAGGAGAGACAAAGATAGGGGGGAAAAAACTGCCCAGTGAGGATGAAGAAAGCAGCAGCTGCAGCCTCAGCACATCCAGGAACACTTCGTTGTCAGAACCTTCTAGAACTTCTAGAGCTTCTAGAGGTTCCTACCCTCCCCCCACCTCCACCACCACCACCACCACACCAACACGGTCCACTAGAGGTGTGAGAGCTGAGGTTGAGCAAGCCGGCAGTGAGAGGATGAGGAGGAGCAGAAGGAAGAGTAGGCGGACACTTGGAGGGAAGGAGCAGAAGGAGAAGGAGGAAGGGAGTCAGGTTGATCAGCCAATCACGGCTCCTGTCATGGAGAACGAGACTAGTTTGTAAACTCTTTCTAAACACTTGTTAATCTTAATCTTTCTATATGAAATGCATGTAGCTGTCGTGGGTGCTTTGTGATGTGATGTTTTAAGTGTAGCTGTCACTTATTCTTCTTGTCATTCTTGTCATCTCTGTCCTGTGCTGTCTGAATTAGATATAGAGATTAAGTTTAAGGATGCAGAGAGGGAAATTTATAGCAAGGATTGACAAATGAAATGTGTCCCCAGATTAAGTGAGGAAAAGCAAGGAAGGTAAGCAAGGAAAAGCAAAGAGAAAGAGGTTTTGTTTGTTTTGTTGTTTAATTTTGAGTTCATGTTAGAGAAGGTGAATGCCATATAAATTATGTTATAATTTCTGTTAGGGAAAGGAGTGGCAGTAAATAAGCTATATACAATCAATATAAGATACAACCATCTCATCAGAAAAACAACCAAGTAGTAAGAGCTATATAACAGTTATCCCTATCACTTGGATAACATCAGCAATCACTGCCAGTGAGTGAGACAGCAATTTAATATGATCAAATGGTCAATATAATCAGTATGTCTCAGCATGGAGAATTGAGTTACACTCCCTCTACCTATAGTATATTAGTCAAGTTGCCTGTCGGTATGTGTTACATTCAACTAAAGCCTGCAGATTTTGTTTTACCATCTTTGGATGCCAATATCAGTTTGCTAATAAGCATACTTAACAGCATACGGTGCATTTCTATTATTATAGGGTCTCCACATGCATGCCCAGATTTATTTCACACTGAAAAGACTACGTAGGCTTGCAACTCTGACTGTCCAACACCACAACACCCAACAGCACACCTTTCAACTTACTGTAGACATGATTGAGACTTAGATGTAAACAGATGTGTCGGAGCGTGTCGGAAATGTGAACTTGTGTTTGTTATGGTCTGCTTGCCTGGTTTGTAGATATTATCTGGTGGTACTTTTACTCTCTGTGAGCGCTGTTAAAACAATTTATTGGCTAGACTTAATAAGCACATCTACACCAGCTGCAAAGGGTGTCAACTCAAGCCAAAATTATTTTAAGTGATCCATACTTGATGGGATACCCAGTGAAGTTGGATTAAATGTGATTTCAAGTTGAAGTAATAAATTGTTTTCATCAGTGGTGGTGGTGGGGATGGGGTTGTTGCCTGATGGGAAATTGTTTTTTGTGAGTGATATGACACAAACTTACCACTACTTACGACTACTACTACTACTACTATTGCTACTACATCAAATAGTTTGTTAGTCTGGTAGTGAGATCTCTGTTCTCCCTTTTCTGGCCTTACAGGTTCTCATGATTCTACATTGTATCATCTGCTGTTTGGTTCATTTGATACTTCAACCTAGTAGCAATAATCTATTGTAATCAAAATTAGAAATTTTACGTAATAGTCCTTTTGTGCGACTGTCTAGAAGAAAGTTGTTTTTGCTTCCCATAATTTGATTGCACTCCATGACTTCAGCTATGTAGTTCTTTCCCCAGTCCTTAAACTCTTTCCCTAATTGCCATACTTGTGCAACCCAAGAGTCCCACCCAGAGGGTGTGCTTTATTTCAGGAACCTTCATGCTTCAGAGATATGAGATGGGCTCTAGCCCTGTGGGCCTTTACTCACTTACATCTTTTGTAAGCCTTAAGCAAGTGGCCGTTTTCCAAACTCGATTGAATCAATGGGGAGAGTTTGGCCAGAACAGGACACACAGAGTCAAGCGCTGGGACAGTGAGCTAAAGTTAGTCCTTTTTGTTCGTTGACTCATCTGCAGTACAGTGTAAAATATGAATATCACATCAAAAGACAAATTTGAGGCAACGACTCTTTTAATTATGTGGGCATTCTTATCAAGTCATATTCAAACAATGTCAACACCCCAAAACAGGCAAACTTTGAGTTCACAGTTCCAGTCAGTTTCTTTCATTTGATGTCATTGCTCCCCTCTGTGGCAGCCATTTTGTGTCTTTCTTAGTGAGAACCATGTCTGATTCTTTTGGGGATGTGAAATGGCACAAGTGAAAGCAATCCATATTCAGATTGTGTTGGTCATAATATCATGTATGTTAATGGCTTGTACCCCTCCCTGCCTCCTTGCTGTCCTCCAAACCACAGGCCCTCAGAGTCCCTGTGAGAGAACAGACCTCCGTATGGCAATAGTAGCTGACCACCTCGGACTCAGCTGGACTGGTGGGTCTACACACACGCACACACACATAATAACTCACCTAAATATGAAAGAATGCACGTATACAATGTATTGCAGTGATGTATCTAAGTAGGAACTGCAATTTATTTGCTAATGATGGAGTATTCATTCTATTTATAATAAAATGCAAATGATACCCATTTTGTCCTCAATATTTTGATTTAAAGAAAATATATTTCTGAACAAATCTATTGGACAGAGCCCAGCTCTTTGAACTGGCACTGTATGGATACCATTAGTTTTACAGTGTTTGCTGCCATCTACTGGGCATATAATGTAATGGCTTGTTGACTGGACAGGTCCTGTATATACAGGCACATCATGATCAAGTTCTGTTAAAAAAAAAAAAAACATGCATAAATTACATCACATAATCACATCACACATAATATACATATAACATACCATGAAAGTATGGTAGTCATAAAATCCCAGAATACATTCTGATTTGTAATGTTTATTTTTTAAATTAGCAACATACTTAAAATTTATGAAAATTTAAACAGGGTGATATTACATTTAATTGTGAGAGAAGGACTGAAAAATACACAGTAATATTTATATCATTGCTACTGATCTTAAACAATATAGCTTACCCATAAAATTTGTATTATCATAAATTGTTTTCTGTGTGTAACTATTTGTATTCTTCATTGTCTTGTGTGTGTCTGTGTATTAAAACAAAATAGAGAGGCAATGCTATATTGTGATGTACTTGATCAGTGATAAGGGTGTGGCCTCTGCAGTTTGCCCAGCCCTGTTTGCCTGCACTGCAGCACTGCCTACGCATGCATGCATGTGTGTGTGTGTGTGTGTGTGTCTGTGTCTGTGTCTGTGTGTGTGTGTGTGTAAGCATGCACGCACACATATAATTTTGGGTGCACAAACAGGCATCCATCAGAATGGATCTGTCTGGGCGTATGAGTGTGAATGATGTTAGCTGTGTGCCTGTCTGTCCAGGGCAGAGACTGAGTGAGTGCCCAGGAGAGGAAGGGAATCTAATCCATATTTAATGTGTGTTCCTGTTGCGGAGCTGTAGTGAGCTAGCTTAAATTTATAGCCAGTGTGTCTGTCTGTACGTGCAGCACTCCTCACCACCATAACCTACAGACTGTTTTTACTCCACATTGTTTGGCAATCACGATGAAATAATTTAGGACTACGCAAAGAAAGTAAATTTATTGATTCAAGTCATGGTGACATTTACAGCATATTTTCATTATTTTCATCAGATATCCTACATATTTTTTCCTTAATTAGTATGGCATGCATATTCATGACAATATACTGATCACTTGCAAGGTAAACATCATTCAGTATGCACTATATAATTTGAAATCTCATTCAAAATGATCCAACACATTCCCATACAGCTTTAGAGATGTTTTGTGATCTGAATATGCTCACTGTTTTTCTGCACTGCTGCACACGTCAATTTTCACCGATGGCAATTTGTTAACACCATGTACAGTGTTTCAGCAGCAGCTCTTCAAGAGATATTTTTCTGTTTGAGACTTTACTATGGAGGATTATATGTTTGTGCATTTATTTCTGTGCTGTTGTCTCATCTTTTTGGGATGTTGGAAGTGAGTCGCTTGGCTACGACTTTGATTTTTCTCGCATTGAACATGCCATTTGGTGGACACTTGAATCCAAAATGCCTCACTGTGAGTGCATACATTTCAGTGTGTGTTGTCCCAGTGGGAATGAAACTCCTGAGCTTTGCAGTGTTAGCACCACGCTTTACCCACTGAGCCACATAGAACTGCATCTTTTTTGGTTTTGGAAGGTTGGGTGTGAAAGTTTTATGTTTTTTGAATAAGTAATTATTGTGGTATTTCTCGCTGTTGCAGAGCTGGCCAGGGAGCTGAATTTCTCTGTGGAAGAGATCAACCACATCAGAGTGGAGAACCCCAATTCCCTGACAGCACAGAGCTTCATGCTCCTAAAGAAATGGGTGTACAGGGATGGTAAAAATGCCACAAGTAAGTGGTGTGTGTGTGTGTCTGTGTCTGTGAGGGATGGCTGTAGCTAAGCAGCCGCTGTAGCCGCTCTCTAATTTTTATACATTGAATGACTAGCTTTTTGTAGTTCATATCCATGCCTGTCTTAGATGTCATATATGAACATAAATATTTGAATTAGCGTTTTATTTAAAAATGTCATATACTGTAACTGAAAGTAATATGTTTTGTGCTATTATACCATATGCTTCCATGTTTAAAAGAAATGCGAATTAGTTTAATAGTTACTGTCAGTGTAATTTCTCTCTCCCTCTCTCTCCCTCTGTAGCGGATGCCTTAACCGCAGTGCTGTCTCAGATCAATCGGTCGGATATTGTGACTTTGCTGGAAGGGCCCATATTTGACTATGGTAACATTTCAGGCACACGGTGTTTTGCCGATGATAACGCAGTATTCCTGGATCAGTCCGATGGTAAAGTGTAGCCCACCCTAGCTGAACTCTTTCAGTCTATCTCTCAGTCTATCCCTTCACCCTTCTTCACCTCCTCTCTGCCAGATAGACTGTGTCTGTGTTCACAAGTACAGAACCAATGAGGCTTAATGCAGCAGGTTCAGTGAACCGA
This sequence comes from Neoniphon sammara, assembly GCA_900302535.1. NCBI lineage: Eukaryota > Metazoa > Chordata > Actinopteri > Holocentriformes > Holocentridae > Neoniphon > Neoniphon sammara. The sequence continues at coordinate 3,114 of OMKZ01033395.1, read as the reverse complement.
TATCACTTAATGGACCAACACACATTGATAATTTTAGATTGAGGCATCTCTATCGTTCATCCCAGCCTATTTGTTTTCCAATATGGGACAATGCAATTTGCAGCACTTTGAGTCACTGGAAAATTAATGGCAAGTGAAAGTTTTTATGATGATTATCAGTACATTTCACCCCCCCTCAAGAGTTATTCAGATTAGACCCAACAATATTGATTTCAATTTAATAACAGTAGGAAAACCTCAACTATTTTGGAGGCATGAGACATTAAGAGGAAGTATGTGTGACTGTTTTTATATGTGTAAAATTCTAAAAAGCATGATTCTTATGCAAACGTAAGCCTCTAATGAATCAAGACCCTGTCCCATCTGATGGTGTTTTTGATTTGATGAGATAATGAACAAAGGCACATGTTTCAGATGGGTCAGGACATTGGTTCATAATTTGGTTCAGTAATAGTTATGTTTATATGTATGCCAGTTTACAAGTTTTAAATTTTAACTGTCCAACACCCAACACATCTATATTTGTCGATTTGTTTTTAGTCATTATAAAATACATGAAAACATAATTATAACAACCAATTTACTATAATGGCATGTTTGCTTCAAGCAGTATGGCAAAAGCCTCTTTCCCTCTCTCTCTCTCTCTCTCTCTGTCACACTCTCTCTTTCTTTCTCTCTCTCTCTCTTTTCCTCTCTCTGTTAAATGAAAATGTACTGTGGTAGCTAATAGTACTCTTTAGTTATGATGTTTGGCGTGTGGGCCATTTCAGACTTTGCAAATGTGCCCTTTTTCCAGATAGTTAAGTTTAACATATAAATTACAGGTTTTAATGAGACCTACACGTCATTTTTAGGCGTTTTTCACTTGAAATGTATTCTTTACTCTGGGACCCAGGCACATTTAAACATGTTGTTATGATCTTATATATTCAAACATATTTATTAACAATCTTTTTATGGCGAGACTCACTGAAATTAAGTCTGAAACTCATTTGGGATCCCATCTTTCAGGTGTCCTAGATAAACATTATTCTCCTGAGGGTCAATGAAACAAAAGGCCCAACTATTTCTTTTTTGTTGTTGTTATTGTTTAGCAACACAAATCAAATGAGTAATGTAATGACTTGAGCAGTACTTGAACCTACAGAATACAGTCTTAGCCATCCAAGCACACTCAGACAAATCTCTGAAATGGGCCTCACTGCAACTCTGTTTGGTTTCCCAAAGTCATCTTATCACTAGGATCATTTTGTGGCACAGTACCAGCCCTGGTGGGCCAAAAAGCTCGTACAGTGCACAGAACAAGCTGTTCCCTTGCAACTCACTGCTGTGAGCACTCTGCAGCAGTGTTACTTATGAGAATGAACAACCAGGAAACCTGGCATTCTGTAAATGTTGTCAAAATCCCAGTGAATTTAGAGTGATTTTCTGTTTGTGGAAGAAAAAAAAGATCATTTAATCATTCCATTTGCTGCCATAGAGCAAAGATGATCTTTGTGCAAAGGTGATTTAAGGTGAAATCCAGGGGTTTTAACAGATAGATCTATAGATCAACAGATGGCATGGCTATGGCTGCTCTAATGTTGTTGGCTTACGACAATACACTTTTAACACTCTTCAAATGGGTGGAGAATTGTCATCACATCCATGAGTGTTTTTTGGGACACAGGGCCTTCTGTACATATTTAATGCTATGGGTGTCCCTGGGTTTTGCACAATTTTAACACGGGTTCATAAGATGTGCTCTGTCCCAAATGACACTCACAGATGAGCTGACAATGGTGCACCCTCTTCAAAAGTGTACGGTGTATAGTTCTGCTTCTGTGTCACTGCTGTTAGCTGTATTGTACCTGTACCTCTCATCTACTGGGTTCCTCCGAGCCTCCCAGCCTCTACGCTTCTCCTGCTTTGAGACCAGCAGACTCCCTGCCTCCTCCTCTCTCCTCTCCTTGCTGCTGAGTGGCTAACTCCTAGAGCAACTTCCCCTGTCAGCTCTAAGGGCTACTAACCAGCTAATTTCCACCCATGGCTAACTTTTGCTAACCTCAGCAGCTTATTATGAATGACTGCTTATGGACCCAAGTAGTCATAGCTTCTGCTCTAAAGCCTGCCGACCCCCTGCCTTTTCCTCTCTCCTCTCCTCTCTGCTCTGAGTCGTTGACTCAGGCTGACTAGAGCAAGCCTTCGAAGCCTCGCAGGGAGCCAACAATCTCAAGCTTCTGCTGAAGTCGCAAGATCACGCCTGCCCACTTCAGTACTAACTGGTTGGCCCCTAAAGCTAACTAGCTGGCAAACGCACTGCATCTAATTAATTAGCTGCATCTACTCCCACAAGGGACACCAGGCCAACTATGTGCCCTCCTTTTCTCTCCATGCCAAGGGGCTTTTAGCATTAGCATACCCGAACCATGTGGCCCTCTCAATGCTCCCAGTTACCATGGCTCACTTCCTTCATGAAAAATGGATTTGCTGCATTAACAAACAGCTCTCAGATGGCTTTCTTGGGTGACTGAATTTGACAAAGCCACAGTGTGATTTTTGCCTCAGTATTTTTACTTAAAAATACGTAAAAATATAATTCTGGGAATTATATTAAGTATGCAGCATTTTTCATGGATGTTGTTCCAGCAATTTTAAAGGTTGCCGGTGCTAAAGCAGACTGCTCTTGCTTATAAAGCCAGAGTTCTGTTATCTATTTATTACTGAACACTCTGTAATGGTATTACATATGACTGGTGTGCTATACTTTAGCTTTCTGCAGCTTCTGAGCATATAACCTTCATCACTAATCATTCCATTAACTGTGCCTTCATCTGTCACATGCTGTATCTTTTCCATCCAGGTCTTGTCTAACCATTGCTCTTTGTGTGTCTTGTTTTTACCGTGTCTCTTGTGAACTTGGATGGTCCTTAATAGCTCCAAAACCTCTTAGGTTTCCTACATTATCTCTGAGCCACCAAACATCCCAGCCTGCTGTCTCTCTTCCTACTCTCCCTGGCACCCCTCCCATCCAGTGCCTATCCCATCCCTCCTCCACCTCCTTTACTTCAGCATCTTCTTCCTCTCTCTTGCCTCACCCCTCCCCTATCACCTCTTTTCCTTTTCCCTCTCCCC
>OMKZ01033394.1:0-20339 GCA_900302535.1 Neoniphon sammara | reverse complement strand
CAGTCAAGAGGCCACTTAACTTACTTATTTATTTATTTGCAGGCAACCAGTGAGGCAAGAGAGCAACTTGAGGAAAGAAGGCTGCCATTGTTTATTCATTGGTTACAATCAGGAAACGGAAATGTTGGTGCAGTTAAATAAAGAGATCGTACATCGTGTATGTATGCAGTCAGAATAGTTTTTTTTCGCTGCTTCACAGATGCAAGCAGGTCCGGTAAAAATAGACCAGAGGTGGAAAAGAACAAAATGACAGAAAATGCGTCACAGTTCCCATCTGCCTCCCGCACCAAGTCCACATTTTCTTTGACACATGCACGTCTAAAAACTGGATCAGAAAAATGTCTGATGTACATTCACCTCAAGTTGTCACCTCCTCAATTATCCCACAGCGAGAATAAAGAAGAGAAAATAAAGAAATGCAGCAAGACGGGCAGAGAGATAGAGACCACAAAGAAAATACACAGAGATTGAGATCATACTGGTGCGCACACACACACCTCAGCCCATACTAGTCCCAATGACAGCCATTTTTCTTGGGAACCATTTCCATGATAAAGCCCTATTCAAACTGAGCAAACCTTTCTCAACGCAGACCCCCAAAACGAGCCAGAAACCTGTGGAGTGTTTGCAGCTGTTTTCACCTCCAAAATGTCAAACCTTTTAGTTTCTTCCCCAGCCCATGATAGTACCATATCCATGCTGTCTGTCAGTAAGTTAACTGTGGCTGAGCCCAGCCCCTGTTGCAGTCCAGCTCTTTTCAGTGTGATTGATTGAAAGAAGCCGTGCATGGCAGACCAGGGCCAGTGTCAGTATGGCTAAAATTAGTACCTCTATTGCTACCAAAGACGTGACTGATTCACACATTACTCTCTCTATTTAGTTTAAAGAATAGGCCACATTGGATTGGATGGCAGAAATATTAGCTGACAGAATAAATGGCAGGAGGAATGGCTTACGGCTTGAAAGACTTAAAGATAGGCTGACTGACCAGCTGATTACCCAGCTGACCGGCTATCTGTCTGTGATCTTTCGATTGGCCCCTGACAATACATGTTGAACACTAGTCCTCAATCCTCTATTGTTCCACCTGTACTTTGGCTATTTACACAGGTAATTATAAGATGATTAGGGTACCTTTTCTCAGATACAGCGTGTCTGTGTTGCATCTCCCAGGAACTGAACGTGCGCCAGCTGACCCTGTCAACTGACAAAGACAAGTACGGCATCCGTCTGAGGGCCGAGCCAGACCACATGGTGCTGGGCAAGAGGCTGAAGGGGGCCTTCAAAGCCATCACCGCCTCTATCAAGGAGCTGACCAGCGAACAGCTGGAAGCCTTCCAGAAGACAGGTATGACTCTGTGTGTGTGGGTGTGAGTATGTGTGGTTGTGCGTAGGTGTGTGAGAAAGGACACAAAATGTTGTGCACTCAACGCACCATTAGAGAAGATGTGTGAAAACTACTTAAGGATGAAACAGTGCCTTTAATGCAGTAACGTAACACATTTCGCGACTTTACCTTTCTCAGCGTATTGTTTAAGTTGTTCAATGCAACTGCATTTAACAACTTTGCAAGACATGCACACATGGTGGAGTTTATTTTGTTGTATGTTCTCTGCCAGCGTCATCTCAAAATCAAATACTTAGTCATTTTGTCACTTAGCACTTGTATTTGAAGGCCGTGGCCACGTCGACCAAGGAATTACTCAGTGAACAGCAGGAGATGGGCAGAAAGATTTATGCACACATGTTGCACACCATGTTTATCTTCTGTCACTTATTTTTTATTTTTATTTAGATATTTTTTTATTTATTTCATCAGAAAGGTCAGTTAGCACAGGGATTTCCAGAGTTACATGTTCCAAACCGCCAAGTTGACATGGATGAACTTGCGAACCCCCATTTGAATTAAAATGTAATGTTAAAATAATCACTCATACAGATTGTAACAATCTGTAGTTAATTAAATTATTGTGAAATTAAACTATTCATTTTGTTGAGCACCCCATGGAAGCCCCTCAAGGACCCCTGGGAGTCCCCAGACCCAAGTTTGAAAACCATTGAGTTATGAATAAATACTTACAATTAAAGTCTCTTAAAGTCACTTTGTTGCACAGCCAGGTTTGCCTCAAAATACTAACTCTAACCGCTCTGAAACCATAAATGCAGCCAGAACAGGGATCGACGCAGTGTCAGGTATCCTGTCTCTCCAATTAGAAAGAGACATGTGGAGAGCCTCAGAGCCTCTGGGGAAAGCAGCTCTGGAGGTCAGCTGGACTGTGGGAACTTCTCATTTCCAATCACCCTGATGTTTGAAGTCCAGCTGATTGGAAAGGAGGAGGATAAAGGATGGAGGGAGAGAGGTAGATGTGACAGAGGTTGGTGGGGAGAGGAGGAACAGCTCTGGAGGAAGGACACACTGAGATGAAAAGGTGTGCAGCAGTGCTAAATAACAATTCTTCGGCTGGTGATTATGGATGAGATGCGTTTGATGCATATACAAAACCCGTTATTAAGGTGTAACATCTTCACACTGTATTATTTAGCACTTCATCTTCTTCTTAGAATGCAATGATTAGAATGATTTGGGGAAAGGACAGAAGAAAGGGTGTAAGAAAGGAGAAGAAATGTATTTTGTTGTGGGCAGACTGTGGAAGGTGTATTGTCAGTGAAACAATGTCATGATGAAATGATTTGTCTGGAAAAGCGAACAACTCACACCCATTTGATGAATTTGACATCTCAAGCGATTTCTAGCTGCGCAATCTCAATAACAAAGACTCAACAAACACTGTTCCAGTTGAATTGCTAATTATGTTGAAGTAAGCACGCTAGAAGGGCGGCTGTTTGGATTGTGACTGATCGAGGGTTCATCTCCTCCAGTCGGTGATAGCTTTTGTAATGTCTTTTATTTCTAACCTGTAACTTTGATCCCATCATCGTGATGGGGGGAAGAGATGAGGTTAAGCGAAGAGGTGGGTGAGTGCAGATGGGGAGGGAGGGACACTGGAAATCAAAGCATGGAAATCTAGGATTAGAGGGAAACGGAGTGACTGTTTCACCCTCCCTCTGGGTGTGGGGGAGTGAAGAGGAGAGGAGAACATGGTCATGGTTTTTACTCAGAACACAGACGTGGGTAATTGTTGCTGCCGGCAAAATGGAGATATAAAACTGACTAGATTGGGTTTGCTGTATTGTTTAAAAGCTCAGATCTAGCCAGGTGTGGAATGGATATGCATAAGAAGGCTGCAGTGTAAGGAGCCTCAAAATGCAAGCAAATGCTGATACAGACCCAAGCTAATGCAGAACATAGCATGAGTTAAGAAAGCATTTTGTTCTGTATTATTTGCAACTTGTAGGGAAAAAAAGAAAGAAAGAAAAATTCTCAAGATATATCCTTGGCATAAAAAAACTAAATATCCACAGTCAGTTGGCAGTGGGCCTTTTCTTATTCTCTTTGCGAAACAAGGACCATGCAGAAAAAACATTCATCGCAAAATGAGAAGAGATGATTTATGCCAGATTTAGCTATTAGTTAATTTCCATCTGCAGTCCCTGGGCAGGTACACAAAGAACAACCACCAGACACCAAAAACATTCATTTACATGCAACACCGTTACACAGTCTACATCACACTAAAAATTATACAGATAAATCTACAAGCTCACATCAACATATAAATAAATACCAGCACATTCATCCAGTACAGCTATAAAATTACAATTCATTACAATTAAAAATCAAAATCACAATCAGATTAATCATTTAATAGAACAGATTATTTTTCACTAGCTCATATTTCACTAAAATCTACAAACAACATGGAGTTTCATTAAGAATGTGCACCAGCAAGCTTTTCATTCTGACTTAAATTCTACCTTATCTGTATTGATTATACTTATAGTTTATCAGACTGTGTCTTAATCAATATGCAAATGTCAGTTATGTTAGATTTAGGGTACTTTATCTATAGCAGTGATTAACTTTAAATAATCAGGGGGCCTCGATAAATGACATTTGATAGTAATTTATTTTTTTCTTCTGTCAATAACACATTACATTATCTAAATTGTCCTTGTGTGTGCATCATTTTCATAGCCCTGTTGAACTGTGTGAAGTGTCTAATATTTATTGTAGTTCGTAAAGGTAGGCTGATGATGCTGAGTCATCCTTGGGTTCCATGGTGTTGAACTGTCTGTAGGTACAACATTCAAAGTGAAGGCTGTGTGTAGGCTATGAATTAGTGAATGATATGTTGTTGTAGGCAGGATATGTGATGCTCTGTAGTTTTGGGCTCTGTATTTAAGCAATGTGTTTATGTATTCTCCCTGATGTGTTTAATTTTCAGGCTCCATCATGGTTGATGGCCAGGAGCTTCATGAGGAGGACCTGAGGCTGATGTACACCTTCGACCAGAGCTCTGGCTCGGCTGCACAGTACGAGGCGCACTCTGATGCACAGGTACATACGCACTTCATCTTCCTACTTTCAGGGGCCTTTTACTGCCATGAATTCTTGTACAGTATGAAAAACAACTTCCACAAATTATATGATCGGTTTTGTGAAAGTTTCAATGTTGTTATTTCACCATGCTGAGTTGAGTGTTTTAATATCAGTGCACGTTATTTTATGCTCTCCTTACTGGCACCTGACATTCACAACAAGAAATGGAAATCGCTGCCACAAAATAATTCTTAAAAGAGGTCATCTTTCTTTCATATTTCAATCAAGGTTTGACACCATACGCTTGTATTTTAAAAACAAATGTTGCATTGAAAGTAGGATTGCACTCCTCCCGCCTTTGCAAGTGTCATTTGGACACTGATGAAGGCCAGACGACCGAAAACGTTTTGTCAGATGTGATGTGCCTTGTTTGCTGTGTTTGGGGGAAACTAATTGGGGGGAAACTAGGCATAGACAGTACTAACTGGGCTACCACCCGAAAAGCCATCTTAATTATCCTTTAAGAGTGATATACAAACTGTTGTAAAGAGGCAAGAGCAAGTAGTCTAGAGAGAGATAGACTCTACGACATAAGATGTGCATCTTTAGTTCCTTCGCTACACAGAATTACTGGGTGTTAACTGTGTGCAGCTGACGTCATGTTACAATGACGATGCCTCACATTCTCTCACACATGAATCACTATGTAATAATAAACTATGAGCCCCACTCAGTTTCAGTACTGGAAAAAAAATCTTTTACTGTTATCGAGTATATAGACTTGACCTACAATGTGTAATGTAGCTGGATCTATGCTGTTTTTACGTCATAGTGCCATAACTTCTAAAAGCATTAATGTCTCTTTACTGTGAGTGTGATGTATGAAATCATTTCACGGCTAAGTGGGAACCAGCATGTATGCGTTTCCCACAGGCCCTTTCTAATCAGCGCTCCTCCAACCGTGCACACACCACACGGCTGCCCCTTAATACCACTTTACTGAGCTTGCTCTTTCATTCTTTTAGTTTCTCTCTCTCTCGCTCTTTCTCTGTAAACTCCCTACCTCTCTGTTACCAACTCTCTGTCTCTCTTTTACTATGTCTCTATTGTTATTGTGGTCTTTCTCCATCACCCTGTCATTCACTCTAGTTTAGGAGCGTGCGTCTTTGTGAACAGTGGTCAGAAAATGTACGGTTCAGACACTTATCACATTTAGGCTACAATACAGGCATTACTGCCAGCAGTTCACATTATATATTAAATATGTTTGGACAGTAATATTTTTTGCCATATATATTTCTAGGAGATAATCTTGTTTCTCAGATGCGTAATTGCATCAATAAGCTAATAAGAGTTTTACAGGATTTCTATGAGTCTTAAAGTCTTGAAAATCAAATTTAAAATTCAAGACTTGAAAAGGTCATAAAACAGTAATTTTCAGAGATTAGTCTTGAAAAGGTCTTGAATTTTGAATTCTGCGATCTCTGGGTCTCAGAAGAGGGCAGAAACCAAGAGATCAGAATGAGCAGATTTTTTTTTTTTTTTGACACTATGCAGTGGGTCTTGAGATTTTTTATTTGGGTCTTGAAAAAGTCTTGAATTTGATGTCATGAAAGGGGTAGACACCCTGCTTTAGCTCAAGAGTTAAAGTGAGCTCATGATTTCAGATGATCAACACCATTTTTCTTTAGAATTACTAATTGTGTTTGATTGTGCAAAGAAAGAATTAAACCTGACAAAACCCAAATGATCCTATGCACTGATGCTTACAAGTGTGTCTGGATTTCCTGCGGCTATCAACTTCATTCAAAGCTTCTCTGAAACTGCACATTCTGTAGATAGGCTATAACTACAAACAGAGCTACATGTCCAAATTTCAGATCAAACGTGCAAGTGCAGTATGCAAAATCCAGTTTAAAAAGCACCAAAATCACTTGCTCAGAGCCCCAAACAAACAAAGCCTCATAAGTCAGCAATACAGAGGCAGAAAAAGTTCATTCAAAGCTTACCTTACAGTCGAGAATCTACAATTCCATCACATTTTAAGTAATCCAAGTAATCCAATGGGACTTTTGCCAAACTAAAATTTCTCCCTCATTTGTTAGATCAACAGATGGAACGTTGTTATTGGCCAACGAGAATTGTGTGGGCCTCTTGGAATAACGTCATGGTTACCAGAAAGAGATTTTCAAATTAAGAGCCCTCATTGGAACCAAAATTTGGTAACAGATTTTTCAAAGGGTTTCGGTAGTAATCAGTACCAGCAGGATTTGGTCTGTCCCTCCAATGTCCCAAAATTCGGTACCCTTCCCTTGGCCTTCCTTTGAAATGAATGTCCTCAGAGAGTTACCGACTGGCCGTAAGTTGGTTTATACATAAGTTACCATGGGAAAGGTACATGTAAAAATGTCTGGTGGTCCGACCATCCTGGAACATTGCTTGAATGGGAAAGGCTGTTCTACCAAAGCCATTCTAAGCTGTTCTAAGCCTTTCTATACATTAGACCATCTTTGGTTCTACTCCATTCAAGCTCTGTGGGAGCAGCACAAAGAGCAAGTGAAAATTAACATAATGTGCTTCCTTGTCTTGCCCTTCATGCCAGACGGGCTGACATTAAGCAACTTTGCCAGAGGAGCTGAAGGAGTAGATGAGGCTGAGGAGAGTATGAGTGATGATGACAGGAGAGACATGAGGATCTTGAGGAGAGTCACCTGGATGAGGAGCACCAGGGTGAGACAGAGTCTCAGGCTGCTGTTATCCCCAGGCCCACAACCTCCCATTAAGAAAACAGGCAACCTCAGCCAGCAGAGCTTAGTACCCTTGAGAATTTTGTAGGTGCGCTACAGAATTTAGGTCATCCGAGAAAAAATGAGGATTAACCTTTTGTCTGTAGTATCCTTTCCATAATCAAGAAGCCATCTGTCCAGAAAAAAGTACTCCCCAAAAAATCCCCCAAATTACGGATGATACTGAATTTGATTAAATTACACAATGCTGTTAACAGGAAAATTTGGTTTGAAAAGAACTTTCTGAAATAGTAGTAGGCCTCGATCAGCTCTTTAGATAAGGACATATTTAGTTTTATTACTCAGGTGCGATGTTACATAACGTTCTGTTTGGAACAGTGGTTTTCAAACTGAAAGTGGCCCAACATATTGTACCAACGGTCTCTCATTTTGTGTTTTCTGTGGAGGATTTTGCCTTTTTTATGTGTTGTTGCAATGTGCTTTGATTGCACTTTTCGAATATTGACAGTAGAAAAGTAATTTAGTGTTTAGAGAATGCATATGAGGTGCTGTCATCAGGTTTATGTTTCAACGGATTTGTCTTAAGCAGATAGAGAGTCACTCCTTTCCTTGTGGTAGTTGGTATCCATCCTGGCAGTAGTGGGTGCAGCCTTTTGGAGGAGGTATTCAAACTGGTATGGAGACAGTCTAAAGTAGGTTTTAAACCTATCTCCACAGGCCTTCAAGTGATTGATCTTTTGATGGAGCTCATCATGCTGCGCTCTGGTTTATAAGATGTCATGCACCCACACTGACCTCTTCTCTTTCTTCTCCTGGCTTCTGTTGTGAATCAGAGCTACACAGAGCAGTGCCACCTCCTCATCCTTTATGGCTGCACTGGGTTAGCACAGCATCTCTTAGCTGTAACAAAAAAACTAAGAATATGTAGGTCACAATCAATCAGGTCAAGCAAATCAGTTCTGTAAGTTTGAACATTTCCATGAGAAACACAACATTTTTTCTACCTTGGGGGCAGTCATTGAAAGGCGGAAATAATATTAGATGCCTGTTTTCTCAAGATTATTTTAAGTGGCCCACAAGCCAGTCTCACTAAAAATAGTTTGAGACACCTCATGCATTAATGTCCTTGCTCCTGTTTTTTTTTTAATTTTTTGGTGGACTGGTCCAATTATCTGTGACACTCACAAAATACCTGCCCAAGCCGAGAGAATCGATGGTGATTCTGATGAGCTCTGTACGAGATCATTGGCTGCTCTATCAGTGGCTGCTTCCCAGATTGTGAGGGCCTTTAGAGCTCTGTACTGCCTAAAGAACGCATACCATTAGGACTGGGCGATATGGACAATATCAAATATCACTATATTTTGGACTCAATATCAATATTGTGACAATATTGTAAGGATGACTACTGATGCTTTGATAAACAGTCATTAGTAATGTGGATGTGATGACCAAGCAGGTAGAGGCAACAGCTAGAACAGTCCAGTAAGTTCAGAAATCTGCATTCCTTTACTGTAATGTAGCCTTTAAAACCTGAAAAGACAGCACTTACATCACCATATCACGATATCCAAAATCCCAGACGATACCTAGTCTTATATCATGATATCAATACAATATCAATATATATTGCCCAGCCCTACATACCATAATTCATCGCACAGAGCAACAAAATGTTATGCACCAACAAAACAAACACACTTATCTCTGCTCTTACAGAGGTGCTCCCAAGTATTTAATAGAAAAAATCTCTTTTCATTTAGAGCTAAAATCACTTACATTTAAAATTTGTGAACGGTGTTGCCATTGGCCTTGAAAATCTTTCAAGGCCAATGGCAATGTCACATCTTTATTGAACCCTACATTAGATAATACCGCAAGTTTTTAAATTATTTCACCACCATCTTAATTTGATGAGATCCTGACTAAAATGAGACACCTATAACGTCCAATTTGGAGCAGTGTCATGTATTACGCCAAAACATGAGTTTTGAGCACTTAAACTTCACCATACAAGACACTGAATGTCCTTGAATATGTTGAAACCGTGTAAAAATATTAGTGATGCTAAAATATGTAGATTATTTTTTAATTTAACAATTAATATAAAGAAGGAACACAGGCAGCTAATAGGCATATAGGATACATTTTTATGAAGTGAACCTTGATTGAGTCAGAATGTGCCATTTTATTTTGTTGGTAAGTTTTATTTCTTGTTTGTGCATTCATAGAATGCACTTTCAAACACAGACTCAAAAATAGAAATCTCCCCTCAGGGAAAAGAGAGTATTCCAGATGAAGAGCTGTGTATGAAAGCAGCTTAGCTTGCCAAAATCAGCAGAATACATTATCAGTTTTTGGAAACATGTAGGAACACTTGCTCTCTCCAACAGGTCTGTGATCATTTCAATATGTTGCTTATACTTTGTTCTTGTCCCCTCGGTATGTCGTCCCGCAGGTCCTGGTGCTCTTGGACGTCACCCCTGACCAGTCCATGGTAGATGAGGGTGTTGCCAGAGAGGTCATCAACCGCATCCAGAAACTACGCAAGAAGGTGGGACACTATTTCAGGAACACTACTAGCTCTGGAAGCAGAATGGCACCTAACACAGTACTACCGAATTTGCAGTCTAGTGTATAATGAATTGAATCTGACACGGCGTAAACTGTTTGCCAACACATGCATTTAGAGCTGTGCTAGCGTGAGCACAACACATCACTGAGTCAGTTCCTTGAGTTGAACTGGGAGACAAACTATCATCCAGGGCAGGGTGCTTGTGTCCTTTTTGACCAGTTACTGTAATGAAGCTGGGGTGAGGAATTTGACAGAGAATCATGAGCATTTAGGAGGCAAGGTGAGTCAGGAAAAAAAAAAAAAAAAAGATTGACATGGGTGGCGTTTAAAAGAGTCACCTGTTTAGTTCAACCTAAAAGTGCCATCCTTGCAAACTAGTGGGACACTGCATAATTAACAATCGTTATCACAAACTGTACAACATTATACACTATCTCCAGCAGAATCCAGTTACATATTTGTGGACGTTTGCTTGCTTTGGCACCAGAAACAATTCTGTATTTGCTGCCAATCATTTTGAGCCTTAAATACTCCCATCCTGCTAATGTACCATACCTACGGCACAATCTGCCTCCATATCTATTTGGATCAATAATGACCCAGCATTAAACTTTGGCTGTAATTTGATTTGTTTTCCTCTCTTTGTTTTCCTCCCCTTCTTCTCTCCCTCCTCCCTCCCTCTTTATGTCCCATGCTAATTTTGTCAGGGCAGTTTTGAAATCTTTCCATTGCAGCATCACAGTTAGAAGTTTCTCCATCATAAGGCAGGCTTAATGGAAGCTTAATTACAGTCTGGCCCCTTTCAGATTCTAATGTTAGAGCTTTGAAGTGGTCTGGGGAGTAAAGACGGATTAGCCATCAGCCTCTTGTTTTCACAAGAAACAAACAGTTTTTCCATCCTGCTATGGCAGTGGTGTGCACTGGCTCCCAGCCAGGCTAAATTCCTCCAGTTATTTCTAACTAAGATCTGTGAGGAATTTTCCACCCTGGGGATGGGAATTAATTTTCATCAATTCCTTGACATGTTTGGTAGTAGCTTGTGGGTGTATTGGGGGTGGTGTGTATGTGTGTCTTTGTCTGCGCGAGTGTTTGTGTTTTGTGTGTGAGCATATACAGGGTTGAGAAAGAGGTCAGCCTTTCTCTTTTTTATTGGAATAATCACAAACCTGAGTTCTCTGTAGCTCTCCCTGACACACACACACACACACACAAACAGAAACACACATGCACATATACACAGTAACTGTGTAAGGGTGGGGTCAGTACCTTGACTTGGCAGGAAAAGCCTATAAACCTTCCTCCATTGATTGACTGCTTCTCTGTATCTAGCTAACATTATTCCTCTGCCCTTGAGCCACATACTGCAATTGGAGTGGGTGTGTTTAAGAGACTGTGCATGTACACAGGCATTGTATGCATGTGTGTATAGCTGTGCGTGCGTATACACAGCTGCACACTGTAGATTAGGATGAGATCAATGTGTTTGAAAATGTCAAGGTTAGCAGAGGCTGGCAGCGCGCAGTGCTAAAATACTCAGGATTTCATCCAATAAAAAAATCTCCCTTTGTTGCTTTATGCCTCCAGTTGTTCCTTTACAAGATGCTGTTTTTTTTTCCTTTTCTCCCTTAAATCCTACCCTCTCTCCTTTTGTTTCTTCCTCTCATTTTGTTTGTCCCATCCTTCCCTCTATCCTTCTTTCAGGTAATTATCCCTTCCTATATTTGCTTTCCCCCCCTGTGTAAAAGAGAAGCAAGGAAGAGAGAGGGCTTGAAAGAGAATAATACAGACTGGCATTGATTGCATCACTGGTCATCATTTGCTTATATTATATCAAGCAGAAATACTCATTCCTGCCATCTATAGCTGAATCTTCATCTTCTCTTCATAATATTGTGTATGCATTGAAAGATACAACACTATCTTGGTTGGAAAAAAACACTAATGTTTCTTAATAGATAACAGGTTTATGCCAGAGCACCCATAATACAGCAGTGCATTGTTTCTGTAGCTGTGTAACAAAAAAAAAATACAGCTGGGTAAACATTATTTTCCACAATACTGTATATATTCTTTCGCCAATGATTGTATTAATATGTTGTGATTACGACATTCAGTTTTTATACGGTATGATATCTACATGTTAGTGCACTTCATATAAGTACATTGTGCTAAATCTTTGTGATAAATTGGAATGGGGAATTTGAATTAAATTTTGATTCAAATGATTTATCACATAATATGTCATATATTTTATTATTCTACCCAGGTTTTATGCAGTAGATTGTATTTTGAGTTCTATTTATACGTTTTCAGTATATGCAGTGTATTGTGATACAAATCATATTTTGTTTGATGTATTGATACTAATACCCCTCCCGAAGGAGGTTATAGCAGTATCTTTAGCCTAGTCACTGTTTAGATAGTATGTCCCAGTGATTTTTAACTCTTTGATGCTCCAGATATTTGCTTTTCTCTATTAAAATGAACATGCTCCCTCAGTTCCTGAAATATAATGTTGCACTACTTCTTTGTTCAATAACTTGAAACCATCTCTCATCAATCGCTCCTCTCCCAGGGTCGTTTGGTACCGTCCGATGAGATAACTGTGTACTACCACAGCCACCCGGCAGGAGACTACCTGGACTCTGTGATCCAGGCCCACACTGACTTTATCCTGGCTACCACCAAGGCCCCTCTTTTGCCCTACCCTGTGCCCAAGACTGCCAGTGTCATCGTAGAAGAGAAGACTCAGGTATGGAAAGGTTACCTCGGGGCAAGCAGTCTTTTTTGCTGATATGCTACAATAGAAACTGTCAAAACTTGAACTTCACAGGCTCCCAACACTTATGAAGCATGCTGTTAACACTGAAGCTTAGAAAACAGTGGGAAAGTGGGTGCTACCTTGAGTGTGAATGGATCTTTGGCGAGGAGTTGAAAGTAGACTTGGCCTCGACACAAGACCAGGAGATAAACTAATGCAAAAAAAGGCAATTGTTGGACTCAAACAGTGTGAAGCAAATAAGTGAGTTTGTTCTACCCACGAATATGGTGTGTATGCTTTTAACAGGGCATAATGCCTGCCATGTTTGCCCCACAGGACCACGAGTACATACATTTCTCATATGTCTAATAATTGTATCCCAAACCTCTGCTTATATACGCTCTTTTCGGCTTCTATGTGCTTCTATGTCAGAATTTCGGCTTCTATGTCAGAATTTCAGGGTTAGTGGTAATAATGATGAGGCTTCATGCTTCACTTTCCCTCTTTTATGCTCTTTTCTCTGTCACAGCTTAAAGGCTCAGACCTGGAGTTAACCATAGTGAAGGGATCCTCCGCCCCCAGGGTTCCTCTAAATGGACCGGCTTGCACCTTTGTCAACCTCAAGGTCAAAGTCAATAATAAAGAGCAAGGTAAGGAAATAGGGACATCAAGAAATTTCTGTTTTGATTATTTTGTGACATTTCCAAGTCAGAATAGTTATTGGAACTAGAAGTCTGTGGGGGCCTGTTTGTTTAAAAATGCTCCCTCCCCTTTTTGTGCCTCTCAAGCCGACACAGTTTACTGCTACACCGACCTGGTTTGGTTCATTGTGTAAGGCAAAGTTTGTGGGCTAGGTGGTGTTTGAACATCAGTTGAGGTCAGTCAAATGCTTAAAACAGAGAGGGCCTCACTGCCAAGAAGCTGGTCCACATTAAACAAATGCAACAAAAGGTGTCTCCTAACTTGGATCCAAGGCAAAAGTTTGCCTCAGTGCTGACAAGCTGTCAGTGACATTGCACTGCTAACTTGTAACCCTTATTATCCACTTAGATTGAAGGGTTACATGGTCTTTGTGCAAGATAAATTTTGTTTCTTGGACCTGATTCGAGAAGTTGATTTAAGTGCTCTTGGCTGAGTTTTTGGTGTAGTAATCCAGCCTGATTGGTGTCTTGTTCAGAGGGAGTGGTGCTGTTGGAGAACCCCAAAGGGGACAACATAGTGGACGTGGACAAGCTGAAGAAAGTGTGCAGCAGCGTCTTTGGAACCAACAACACCCAGCTCCGTTTCTTCAATGGAAAGACTGGTGAGACCTGGTTTGGCCGCTCATGCAGACAGAAATAAGTGGACGCAGAACTCACACACATGCACACAGCTCTTTCTCTTTCTATCATCTGTGGTAAGGCTTGAAAGGGTACACTGGCAAAACACTGATATTTGCCTTATAGTGAGGGAACATCAGTCTTCCTTTCCGTTAGAGTCACCACGCTTTCATGTAAAAACGAAACTACTGAACTGGCACTGTGCCAGCATCATAATCATTGAAATAATTGTGGTAATACTGATGAATGACAGTGACGTTTTTCTGTGTTCGATACAGAGCTGACCAACAAAATGGACCTTCAGGCTCTGAGCGGTAAAACTTTGTCAGTGACATCAGCAGGCTCCTCTCCCGGCCCCGACTCCACCACCACTGACACCCCGCTTTGTCCCTATGTCAACCTGCAGCTCTGCAACGCACAGCCGGCTGGTGAGAAACACAGACACGCACTGTGGTGGCAGCTAGTTAGGTCAGGCTTGACAAAGTAGAAAAGAGCTCACACAATGTTGATCAACCCATCACTCTGTCTGTTCCCCCTCTCTCCACTTCTCCTCTACCCCTACATTTACCAACAGATCAGACACAGTCTTTCTTCATCTGTCTGTCCTCTCTGCCTGCCTTCTCTCTCCTTTATCTCTTCCTCGCTTTCTTCATCTTTATGTTTTCTTTCTCTCTTTGCTCTTTCTCTTAGGACGTACCAACAACCAACAAGCCTTAACTGGAGCAATCATGTCTTAATGTTGCGAGATTAGCAGTTAATTCTGTTTCAAGTGTCCAATACTCTGTCTCCTTCTTCAGAGTGCCAGACAGGAGAGGTGGGCACCCTCTTGCTGGTGAACCCCCTGGGTCAGAACGAGCTGGACCACACGCGTCTGCTCTCTGAAGCCGCCAAGGTTTTCGGTCTCCGCAGCAGACGGCTCAGACTCTACCTGGACCAGGACCTTACCCAGGGTAAGAAGAATAGATAGTAGATGTCAAGTGTTAGTATCCATGCATAAGACTCTTAACATGACTGAAGGGTCATCTGGGCAGATATACACTAGTGAGAGGGACAATAAACCTTGATCATCTAAATTTTCAGTGTTACAACTTGTGCATTGTTCAGTGCAGGTTTGGAAAAATCAAGAAACTCTTTTTTTAATCCTTGATGAAGACAGCAGGTTTAGCAAAAACATCTATTTTTTAAATATGCCTTGGAGAGCTGATGAATATGAGGGAGGATGACATTTACACACATGAAGACTCCTGGAGCTGCTGGACTGAAGGGTCTGACAAAGGCCACAGTTACACCAGAAGTGGTACAGTAGGTCATGTGAAGCAACATTGATTATGGGCTTACAGCTGGACAGATACACAACATTCACTCAGAGTCTGTGCAAGCAATCAGTTGCAGCACTCTGAAAGTACCTCATTTTCCCATTATTTTTCCTTTCACTCTCCATTGCATACTATGATAAAGCAGTAGTAAAAAGCTAATCCCTTGCATTTTATGGTCCCTAGGATGTTTATATATTTTCAGTTTAATGCCAACTCAAGTGACTTCACATACAGTCAAATAAAGGACTAATATTATTTACTCATATTGCAATTGGATTGGCTTGATATAAACACACTGCAGTTTTTTGGGGGGTAGCAGATCAGCCCTTATACAATATTGTAACACCTGAAAAATCCTGGTTAACTCTTGATTGAATGTGCACACTGATGTGTGGATTTAATCCACACTCCAGGAGGCTGTGTCCAAGAAAAGTGTTGGCAGCAAAGAAAACTCGAGTCCAGAAGAGGCAAAGTTGTTAATGCAAGCAGTGCATGATTAGTTTTTTGGTTTTGTTTTATTTGCTGGATGTAAGGCTAGTTTCAGAGTCCTTTTCACTGTTACCTGTCTGTCAGTGCACAGGTGGAGGTCATGGACATTTATAAAAGTTTCCAGCTGACAATCAAAGAAAATGGAAGGACAGACAGAGTATTGCACAGCGTGAACATTCAAATAATTGTCACTCCATTACTTTTAGTTGTGATGGGCACATAATCCTAGTAGTTACATGTAAATAAATTGCAGTTTTGAATATTAAGCTTGCACTTATCTGGAGTTTTATCTGGCATGTTAATGGCTGTTGGTAATGGTGGTTGCTTTCATTGTAGGAAATATGTTGTTTTAATAAACTATGCTGTTCTCTGAGATTTTAAATCATTAAAAGATTTTTTTTCATAAGTTAAATTAAAACCGATTATTGTAAAAGTTCTTTGGATTTCATTAGTTTGGATTAGAACATGTCTAAAATGAATGAAATAGAGAATAGTGTAGTTTCCCTTGTCTTCTTATTAATAAGTGAAGAGTTTGTGGTAAAATGGTAAAATAAGAAAATCAGTATGAATGACTGCATTAAAGAAAACTAGTTTGTGTGATATGAAGTAAAATTAGGCAGTGTGCATATTCATGAAAAACACAGTTTATTACTTAATCCTACTTAGTGATTGCTTGGGTTAATCAAATCCATGAATAAAAGTAAATATGGGTTTTTACTGTAATGTAATTATTGTGTTACTGATCAAGGTTAGCTTTGCCATTTGCTGTACTTTAAGTTATATTTTCTAATTTTCAGAAATATTTAATCTGGGTTATGTTGTTGATGTTTTTGACTCAGCTGGGTGTAACATCTAGAAGACCCATTTGAATTTAATTTGAACAAGAAAAAGTGAAAGCACAGATGGATTTTTTTCTTTTTTTTAATTGTTGTATTTTGTGAGCTTTGGGGTCAGTGATGTAGTTTTTAGACATTCTTTTTATACTTACATTTTTATTAGGATTTGTTTGTGTTTTTCCCTGCCTACTTTTTAGTCTTAGATGTAATTACCCATAATAACCCTGTAACTTTTTAATGTCTCATTATGTTTTTCAGAGCTACCAGCCGACTCCTCAGTGAAATCTCTAGACAGCAAAACTCTGTTCGTGAGAGTTCTTCCCACAACTGCGGAAGCATAGGTCACCAGAATCCAAACCCTTTCCTGAAGGTATCTCAGCATTAACGTTGTCTGTGATCCACTGGAAGTTCCCTGAACGAGGTTCCTTTCTGTGGATCCATGACAAATTGAAAAATGCTTCTTGTGTTAAGATGCCTTAGGGAAATCCTTGGCCAAAACATCCTTCTCTGTCAAGTTCACAACTATTTATCAACGAAATTGTGTCCTGCTATTACCAATGTCTTGAAATGTCTCAAGACACAAAATTTGCGTGTCTTAAGATGTCTTGAGATGTTGCTGTTTTTAAAGACATGACGTGACAGTGGCTCCGTTTGAGACTTCATTAAGTATTTAGACAAGGCTTACTGTTCTTATCCCTGGTGCATTTTACTTTCCTTGTTACTTTCTCTCCCAATCTGCTGCCAATTATAAATGACAGTTGTCAGAGGAAACACATTGTGTTGTCAGTTAGAATATATTTATACTGGACTGAGAGATTTGTCAGTAAAAAGAATACGGTTTACACTCTTGACTAGAACATGGGCACAGTTCAAGAACAGAATGACTCTTCCTCCATAACAGCTGAATAGGCAGGCTTGGATAGATGTTGATGGTAAGGTGTGAAGTGGCCAATCATTGAAAACAATGGGAACTGTTTGTTGGAAGAAGGCAAACGTAAGAAAAAAAAAGTGCACACAGTGAAGATGATACATCATACTGCTCAGAAAGAAATGCCAAAGGGTTCATTTACCTCAGCCGAACAACATTTTTGAGTATAAACCTGACCCTACTTGGACAAAAAAAAAATAAAAAAAAGCCATAGTATCATATTTGTGGCACCTCTAAGAATATGAGAACTCATCTGGGATCTGTGGTCAAGTCAAAGGACATCATAAAATGCACTATGAATTAATAAAAATGGTCTGAGATCAACACTTCTGTTCTTGAATTCTAATTTAACTTAGGCTATGAAATATTGCAACAGGATGACCTAGAATTTGTCTAGTTGTCAATACGACCACTTGAGGTTTTTCTTTATCATGCTAATGATGAAAATTATGCAGGCTATTTCACAGCAAAGCTTTCAATGGAAGTTAGCTTATGCCGCAGTAATTATTGCTGCGGCCCATAATTGGGAAACCAATTGGCCCCATTGTGCTTACACACTCTTTAGAATTTAACTGACAAAACCTGCCCTGTTCATTGCATTGAAATCCCCGTGGGTGATAGTGTAGGCATTTAAAAGGTGAAATGGATTTTGGGCCACTCTTATGGACAAAAAGGTGTTGTAATAAAATCCTGTCTGAGCAACAAAAGGATTATGTGCTATTTTCAGTGACAAATGGAACTAATAAAAGAAAGTGACTTTGGGAATCTGCTAGTTCTGTTTTATTTCTTCTGCACTCGCATCAACTTCTGTCTGACGTGGAAACACTTAACATGCATACTGAACAGTATATCTGTAGGATCCTGCAGTCTGAGGGGTACTGCCTTTGTTCTTGTGCTTGATTGGTGAGAAATTTTGACTTTATACTTCTGTGTAACTTTCCTTGATCTTGCTCTTTAAATGACAGGCAACAGATGTATTAAAAGGAAAAGTATTGTATTTTATGGTTAATGCAAACATAGCTTGTGCCTTCAGCAACAACAAACCTATGAATTTATGAAAGTTTATGGAAAGCCGCTGGAAGCACAACAGGGAAAACGTGTTGAACCTTTTTTTTTTTAATTTTCTCAACAGACTCATTTTATCACAATTATTTTTGAAAGGGGGATAATGAAAAAATAAGTTGTGGTTAACTGGTAAAGATTAGGCCATTTGACATTAGCAGTTGCTCTCTTTTCTGTGATGCCTTGGTTTCTAATAAAACCTTTATAAAGCAGCCAATCTGTTATGCTCATTCCATCCCTTTGCCACATCTGAAAAACCCTAGAAGAAATTTTAAATGGCCTTGACAAGCAGTGCTCACATAGGATTACATTTTATGACACTAAAACGCTGTCTTAATGTTTGCCTGTCATATAGACTCTTGAAAAGTATGCTAAATTTCGACAGTTTTTGTACTTCTGCATATGAATCAGCTAGCCATAAAAATAAATACATAAAAATGCAGGATCACTGACCAGGTCCCATTGACCACCATGGTGATTTCCAGTCACCGTACAATTCTTAAAATCAGCATTGCACCACAGAGTTAACAGTGAAATCAATGCTGGCACTGCACGTAAGTAAAGCTTTTCCTTCGTCCAGATCAGAGTGATGAAAAGCTGTTATTCCAGCCCATCGTTTGTATGTTCTGACTGCAGTTGACCCAGTAACTCGCCACCCATGGCAGGAGGTATAAATCTTCCACTGGGCCATTCTGCAGGCTGCACTTGTTATTATAGGGGAGCTTCAGTCCTACTTTGTAATACTGGCAAACAGGTGAAATGAAGGATTTACTTTAGACATGACCTGCTTTAAGAACTATAGCAACCCTATAATACATTTTAGCAGGGTACTATACAAATGACAATGAAATTAGAGAAAGAGAGAGAGCACCATCACGTTCATTTAGGTCACCACAAGCTCAGTGCTGCAAACCACAGATATATCAGTCCCTAAACGAGTATTATATGAATTTCATCACTGTTGGGGCCGCCTTTGGTGTCTATAAATAAACATGTTAACGGCTGGTTTCACAGTCAAGGATTAGGCCTAGCACTGGACTGACGTGTCTTTTCTATGGAGGTATTTATACTGAAGTCCGGTGGCAATGCTAATCTGTGTCTGTGAGACCTGTTTCAGTGGGACTGCAGCCTGCCTCTTCGCAGCCAAGCTTGTGAGAAGCCGTGTGTGTTGATTCTACTGAACAGAGACGGGAGAGACACTTGTTGGCAGTTCGGGCAACTCTCGGTTGGGGGCGCTGTTGCAGAGGACCGTTCACATCTGGTTACAGGAGACATGACAGATAAACTTGCTCTCATCAGCATTAGAAGTCTCACAGCACTGTTTGAATAGCTTCCTTTACTGTGTTTTCACATACAAATGACTGTATAAAGAAGAAAATAATAACATTTGGGAATTATTTTTGCATCAAATATAGATATGTGTAGGAAGGTGTAACCTAACGATAATTGTCAGTTAATTCAAATTAAGGTTCCTTTCTATTATAATCGGTTGGCTCGTTAGTAATCTTCACTTCTTTTCTCCTTGTGATCTTTGCAGCATGACAGCATAAACATACCACCAATTTGCATTCAAATTAAACACATCAATATACAATTAATCTATATGCGCATAAAATGTAGCATACATTTGCATATTATACCCCTGTATATTAAAGTGCGTGTCTTCTAAAACCTTGGAAGGCATCAGTGAATCACCGAGTTTATCAGATAAGGTCCAACTCATCTGTCTGTTTTTATCAGCGCTTTTCAGGGTGATGTTGTACACACTGCAGCTCCACTGGCCCAAAGTGTATTACTGTCTTGAATTGCAGCCTCTCTGTAATCAGTGTCACATCAGTGTGTGATGATTTTATCCTCATCTCTCC
>OMKZ01033390.1:57429-68564 GCA_900302535.1 Neoniphon sammara | reverse complement strand
ATGTTGGCTATATTAAGACCACAATGCTTGACTTGACTTGCTCTGTTTGCTGTGTTCACCACCACTGCACTTTATATCTCAGTTCACATTCCTAACAAAAATCAACTCAGCTGCATTTGAACAGTGTGATTCACTTCACACCCTCCAACGTACAGTAAATGCCACATCTGAACATGTACAGTACATTCTTTTTTCTCCCTCTCACTTTGCTTTGTACGTATCTCTTTCTAATGGTTTGCTCCTGCTTCCCCAGCTTCCTTCTATGGCGATGGCTTTGTACAGCTCAAGGCAACAGAGTCGTCCGACCATAACTTGCTCCGCATTCGCTTCCGAACCTCCAGCACCAATGGCCTGCTGTTCCTAGCTGCCGGTCGGACTGACTATTTGTTACTGGAACTCCATGGTGGTCGCCTGCAGGTGGGTACATCCATGGCCCCAACACATGAGCATATGTGCTCAGGCATACACACACGCACCCACACACATTCCCATATAACATCATGTGTATGCACAATATACATACAATGGTACAGAACCCTGTCTTATATCCGCTGTACATTTCAAAAACAAGCATGCACACAAACAAACAAACTAGCCCACCACCTTAAGCTATGTCTCCCTCTCATTTTGCAGTGTCATTCTCTCCATGCAGTAACACAATCAGACAGACAGGCTTGCTTGATGCGAGTGAACTCCATGCCAGCTATTTCTTGTCACAATGGGAACAAAGGGATTATGAAATAAGTTTAATTAAAGGAGACATTGTGCAAGGATCTGCGCTTGGATTGCATTTGCATTGAATAATTACCCTTTCTAGGAAGACTAACAACCTTACCAAACCTTCCCATTGATGCAGACACTTGCTCATGGCTACTTTGGGAAGACCATGTAACATTCTCAGTTTCCATGAATGTCTGTTGTCTAAAATGGTAAAACCTCTAAAATGGTGAAACCAATCAATGTGCCACCTGTATCCACTTGCCTGCTGTTGTTTTGAAAATAATAATTTGTGCAGTCATTTTGTTATGATTAATGGGTTTAACGCTACCTTTTACCGTGGCGAGCCTTTTCCATAGCAAATGCTGTGGCGCTGTATAGCCAGCATTGCCGTTTGTCGTTCCGTTTTGTGATTGCAGCGCCATTTGCTGTGTCTGTAACAAGCAGAAAAATAATTGATTTGAACAGGTTTTCTTTGGACATGCATTGTTTTAGGTATTTTCATATTAAACAGTGTGGCTAGACAATTTTAATTTTAATTTGCAATATTGTGTGGCTCATGAGGTTGATCAAATGTGATGTTAACAATTAAATCTGAGTTAATAAGATTATCATGTTGATACCTTCACATTGAAGTATTTTTCATGCAGCTCAATTGGTATGCAGTTATTCATTTTATCTAAAAAGTTTTAACAAAATGAGATTTGTATATAATTAATAGGGAGAGTGAGCTAAAGATGGCATTTTTTTTCTGGGTGTTTTTTTTTTTTCTTTGGTTGGTCTGTTTTTTCAGCATGATTGCCAATAACAGATCAGATTGAGAATCTGACAGTGACAATGTGTCCCCTCTGTCTCATGACATTTAGCCACCACTCTCATCCAGTGCAGTTTACAATGAGTGCCACAGTAGAATAAGCCAAACTTGCTAGATCACGAAAATTACAAGCAGCCACCAGTAAGGAGTGCAGTGTAATCCACTGATTCAGTCAGTTTTAATGTTATGTCCATATTATACTGTAGATAGGTCAACAGTAGAAAGGCTGACTTTCTGCATCACAGCATTTACGTGTCTGACCATATATGTAATGGGGAAACAGGTAGAACTTATTTGTAGATCTTATTTCTTATTTAATGCCACAAAAAATGTATTCATTGTGGACTCATCTAAGAAGTTTAGAATGGGTTTGTGTTCCAAGTAGGATACACAATTTTTGGCACAGGAGACAAGCTTTGCTGGCAGAATTTAAGGATGAAATACATTTCCCCCTTCAAGACTGCTACTAAAGTGTCCTGTAAGCAGTTCTGCCAGGCTAAATCAGCATACAAAATGTACAGATGTAAAATAAATAAATAAATGAATAAATGAATGAATAAACCTGTAACATGCAGACATTTTCAGAAGAAACATTTCAGGATGTCCTGAGATATGCATTATAGGTTTTTTTCCCTGTGCATCAAACTCGAGAAATTCTTGTGACTAAGCTTCTATTCGTGTTAGACTTGTGCTGCTGGCAATGAATCGCACTGACGAGTGTGCTGCATTGTTGTACTTCAGTGAGCATGAGAAGTAAACTACTCATCCCTGTTCCTTAAACTGGCATAGGTCACCAAATAATATACATATATATACATGTATTTCTTTTCTTATTTTATTTTATTTATTCATTTTATTTTACTTATTTTATTTTATTTTATTTGCTCTCACACAAGTTATCCTGAGGCTTTGGGTTCATTCCATGTGAGTCAGAGATGAGCATTGCTCCCTTGAAACCTTTGCATGAATAGTTGGAACTCAGCAGCAAGCCTTGACAAGCATGTCATCTAAATGCAGCATTAGTCTGAGATGGTGACATGATGCTCCAAGGATATAGCTGAAGGCTAAGAGATAATAGTGCTCTTCCTGCCTGAAAACACAGACAAATCTGACAACAGGTGACATCATGGAATACAGCTATAGTCTAAATACTGTTACTTCCTTTCCAGGTGTTACAGGATCTATAGTTAATCATATAATTCATATAAACCATCACGTTATAGGTTATGTAAATAATTTTAAAATCTGATTTTGTCCAAAAAAAATTCAGGTGGATGGCTTCAGTACAAACAATAATCTGTTTATTTTATTTGTATTAATTTTAATAATATTGTTGCATTTCACTAACGAATAATAACAGTTTTCAAATTTAAAGTCAAACAACACTAATTTAATATCTTATATGATAATTTAATATGTATTGCTGCTTGTACCACAGTAATTCAGTATGTGTATTTGCCTTTTATTCTTCAAATATTACGTTGTGTAATCCAGTTGTTTTGCTTCTCCTCGTAGTTGAAAATGGACCTAGGATCAGGGGAGCGACTGTTACATTCAGAGAGAGGCACCCAGCTCAATGACCTGGCTTGGCACTCTGTGGAGGTCCACCATGAGCACCTCAGTGTCACTCTAACTGTGGACAAGAATTCTCACACCAGCTTAAAGATGCCAGGACCCTACCAGGATCTCAACATAGTAGATGGTCTCTTTGTTGGAGGCTCAGGAGGCCTTGACCGACTTTATCTACCGAGAGACCTGACCGGCTTCCGTGGCTGTATGGATGAGGTAGTCTTCAATGAGCATGATCTACTGTCATCACTGAGGCCGTATGCTGGATTCAAGAGTGTCTATGAGGTGTCTTTAGGCTGTAGTCCCCAGTTCTTTGCCAGTGAGGAGGACCCTGTTAGCTTCTTCAGCTCCAGGGCCTACATCTCTCTTCCATCATGGAACATCCAGCAGGAAGGGGTATTTGAGTGTGTGGTCCACACTTCAGCCAAAGAAGGAATTGTCCTGTACAGTTCTGCCAGAGAAGGGGACTTTGTGGCTTTGGAGATTCAGGATGGTCTGCTGGTGGCCATAGTGGGGAAAGGTGGAACCAAAATAGAACTTCGTTCCCTTACATTTGTTAATGACAGGAAATGGCATTCAATCAAGTTGTACTTCAACTCAAAAAGCCTCGAGCTAAGTGTTGATGAAGAGATGGTGAAAACTAATATTGGCACTCGTGCAAAGGGACTTCAGCTTAAAGGTTTTCTGTTTGTCGGTGGTATTGATGATAGCACCAGATCTGAAGTCAGAAAGATAGGTCTGGTGTCCGTGTCTGGAAAGCGTGGCCGAGGAGGCTCTTTGAAGGGATGTTTGAAGAACATCAAAGTAAATGGTGTCAAAGCAGGTCTCTCCATCGCCGTGGTCACCAAGGATGTCTCAGTTGGTTGTGAGCCAGAGAAAGAACCAGAACCATCTACCACTATGAGTTCGGTCACTGTTCCAGCAGTCCAGTTTAATTCAGTGACACCAACACCAGCACTTCACATGTCCACTCTTGCAAGGGGGTTAGACAAAAGATATGGCTCTAATTTTGTGCAGCTCAAAAACCTTGTGGTACCAGAAGGTGGTCGAGCATCTCTCGAGTCCAAACACATCAAGGTTCTCCTGGACTTCAAGAAGCTTGGTATTCGTCAATCTCAGATTATGTTCAGAATTCAAGAGCAGCCTTTGCGTGGACAAATAAGGCTTGATGTTGACCAGGACCAAGAGGAGAATACTTTCAGCATGTTAGACCTTTGGCATGGGCGAGTCATGTATATCCATGGAGGCTCAGAAGATCCAGATGACGTCTTCATGTTTTCAATTTATTCTAGCAGTAGAAAGCAAGTTCCTAATTATTTGAAGGGGAACAAATTGTACCGCTACAATATTACTGTTACCCCAACCAATGATGCACCTGAATTGAGTCTACCTGAAGGAAATCTCTTTGTCCTATTGGAAAACTCAAAGAAGCACCTAACAACAGAAGTTCTGAAGGCCACAGACATTGACAGCAACTACACCCAACTTGTCTTCTCTGTACTTGGGAACCTGAATGCAGATGCTGGATATTTGGAAATTGAAAACAACCCTGGTACAGCAGTGACCTCATTCTCTTATTCAGACCTGGAAGAAATGAAGGTGTACTATGTTCACACAGGGGTGAGGAACTCAAGGATAGTGCTGAGGGTCAGTGATGGGGAAAAGGTCAGCAACACCGTGGTTCTAAGGGTCATGGCTGTAGCACTGGAGTATAAGATTGTCAACAACACAGGCCTTGAGATCACTCAAGGAGAGACAGCTGTGATTGGTTCAAAGCAATTAGCTGTGCAAACCAATGCTGTGAAGCAGGTTGTAGACATTCGTTATGATACCATTGAACCCCCTCAGTATGGAGAACTGCAGAGACTTCACTCAAGTGGTGAATGGAGGCCAACTGACTCATTTTCTCAAAGGCTGCTAGAAAAAGCACGTCTGAGGTATGTTAGCACATACCAAGAAATTCAGACATCCAATGCCACTGATTACTTCAAATGCAAAGTTAGCGTGGCTGCCAGGGCAACCACTGAATTGGTCTTCCCAATCACTGTGAACTGGGTGAAATACAACCTGGTTAGGAATGTCATGGTAGTTATGGATAAAGTTAGAAAAGTGGCTTTGGACTCTGAGTATCTTTACACCACAGCTGAAGGTGTAGCCCTCTCAGAAGATAACCTTTATTTTAGGGTTCTCACCACACCAAAGAAAGGAAAACTCCTGCTTGATACTACAATCTTGAGAAAAAATGCCACCTTTAGCCAAAGAAATGTCACCGATCAAAAAGTATATTATGAGCTAGTTGACAGGCCCTATGAAGATACAGCTGACAAGTTCAAATTTCAGGTGTTTTCCAAGCATGCTCAGTCACAAAGCCATGATTTTCAAATTTCTATCAAAGCTGATGTCAACAGTGTGTTCATGAGAAATGAGGGACTCTCAATTTTGGAAGGAGAGAGTAAATTGATCACAAAAGATAAGTTGTTTGCAGAGACTTTGAGCACAAAGGAAATCTACTACACTGTGATAAGTAGCCCCAAAAATGGAAAACTAGCTCGCATTAGTCAGTCAAACTCCAATGCTAGCTATAACAACATCCTTACATTTAGTAATCAGGACATATTAGAGGAACGAATAATGTATATCCATGATAACAGTGAAACAACTCAGGATGAGTTCACTTTTATAGCCTCCACCAGCCAAGAATTCAAATCTTCCATTGCAGAAGATGAAAATGGGTCTAAAGAGGGAACATTCAACATATCTATCCAGCTGGTCAATGACCAAAAACCAGTACGTGTTATTGATAAAGTTTTCCATGTAGTACGGGAAGGGCAGAGGTTACTCACTATAGAGGATCTTCGATACCATGATTCAGATTCTGATTTTGATGATGGCCAGTTGATTTACACCCGCCGTGGAATCCCAATGGGAGACTTAGTACTAGTGAATGACACATCTCATCGGTTGTTCCAATTTCACCAGAAGGACCTGGAGGAAAAGCGAGTGTTGTTCATTCACAAAGGTGTGAGCACTGGCAGGTTTGTGCTCTTTGTCTCAGACGGGAAACATTTTGTCTCAAGTCTTTTGGACATCAGTGCTCATGACCCCTTCTTGAAAGTTGGCAACAACACTGGCTTACTAGTTCAGAAGGGACAATCAGTGACCTTTTCCACTAGTAATTTTACTGTCATTTCAAATCTGGACATCAGAGACGACAATGAGATCATCTTCAATGTGTATGAGGCTCCGAAGTATGGAGTACTGTATCTCAGTGACACAATGGTCAAGTCATTCACACAATCTGACTTAAAGAATGGGCTCATTTCCTACCGGCATAATGACAGCAAACATCTGGCAGACCGTTTCAATCTGACAGTGAAAGCCAAAGGCCTTCAGCTCACAGTGAGCATCAATGTGAAGGTTTACCTGCAAAGCCACCAGCGACCACCAATTGTGCAGCATAACAACACCCTACTAGTGGAAGAGGGAAAACCAGTAAAGATTGATGAAACTAAACTTGAGGTGAGTGTTTGTCAGTTCAAAGAACATATACTGATGTTGATGTATAAGCTTTATTTTTTTTTAGTAGGGTTTGATTAATTTGAGGGCTGATACTGTTATTTTTGGACTGAAACAGCCAATAGCCAAAAAATTTTGTGCATTAAATATTTTTAAATCTGACGATTTACCATAAATATTGGTATTTAAGGGAATAAAACTGAATTCTTATGATTATTTCATTTTATTGATAGCAGGGTAGAAAGACCTCTCAAACAGAATTTAAAACCATGATACACTAAAACTGTCCTTTGTAGCCCAGGATGATAATACCTACACTAGTATTAATAATAATAGCAAAATATACATGCATATGTTTGGAATCTTATCCCAATATTTCTTTTAAACGATTGCCATAGACAACTTGTGTAACACCGATCAATTATCAAACAAGCTGCATCATATCCATCATAGCATCATCAACATTGTCTGGTCAATAATCTTGATTGTTAATATAAAGCACAGATCAATATATCCACAAACCAATATATGGTTCTTAGTCTAGCTTTCAGTGCTCTGGTTTTTATGGCTGCCAAAATGGTAAAAGCTTGATGCTGACCAAGTGCTTTGTTTATCATTTTATCATGATGCCAAGTTACAGTGACAACAAAAACAAAAATAAACTTGTGTGACTCATGGAACATTTCATATTTAACAGCTGAATATGGTTTTTGATTGTTGCAGGTCACTCATGAGGACAACCTGCCATCTGAGATTGTATTCACAGTCAAGGCAGCCCCCTCTCATGGCTTTCTCCGGCGTTTTGTAGAAGCTGAAGAGCGCTACATTGGAACCAAACAGTCCCCTATCAAGACATTTTCACAAGCGGACATTAATACTGGGAACATCCAGTACATGCAAGTGGAACCCAACAAAGTCAATGACACGTTTATCCTTGATGCCACCAATGGGGTCACCAATGTTAATGCCATTAGGATGTCTGTTGACATCATTCCACGCCTCATCCCCCTACATGTCTCCAATTTCACACTGGATGAAGGCGCCTCCAAGGCACTGACCGAGGAAGTGCTACAGGTCACTAACCGACACTTTTCTGGAATAAATTTCCTGTATAGTTTGACTGAGCCACCACAACATGGTCATATTGAGCACTCTCGCTACCCAGGAGTGCCTATTACATCTTTCACCAGGAGGCAGGTGAGATATTTGTGGTCATGCTCTTAGGCTGGCTTTACATGGTGCAACTGAAATGCAACTTCAGTTCCATGCAGTTTGGGATTCCAGGTGAATCATCCATTGAAAGTTATAAATTTAATTTGCATCATCATTTGGAATGTTCAACATGGGTTTATTTATATGGCAACAGTAAAAGTTTCATTTGCAACCTGCAGCTAATTGTATGGAAGTTGCATTGTGTGAAGCTAGCCTCATAGATATTGCAGAAGAATATGTGCAGTTGTTTGAAAATAGAGATGTAGGAACAGATGAATTTGCAGTATTTTACATAGTTTTACTGGACTGTATAATGTTCCCCAATGCTGTAGTTACCAAAGAGAGATGTTTTTTTTTCTTTTTTTCCCTAGTATGGCATTAATTCTTTGCAGCTTCTCCCTAATCATTCTCCTAACCTATAAACAGGTGGAACATGAATTCATCTACTACATCCATGACAGCAGTGAAACCCTACATGACAAATTCACTGTCATGGCAAATGACACAGGCCTGAGGAAGCAGAGCGCAGCCCGGACGGTGTACATCCAGGTTAAGGCCGTCAACGATGAGCCTCCTGTTATTACAGCCAACAGGGTCCTCAGGGTGAGTCTGCAGTGCTGGTCTATATTTAAACCCTGGGCCTTTTTTATTAGCAGGGTC
This sequence comes from Neoniphon sammara, assembly GCA_900302535.1. NCBI lineage: Eukaryota > Metazoa > Chordata > Actinopteri > Holocentriformes > Holocentridae > Neoniphon > Neoniphon sammara. Next base: position 60,076 of record OMKZ01033390.1, on the reverse strand, counting down.
TGGCACCGTAGCTTACTGTCAGACAAGTTTCATGTGGGCAGTATTTTAAGTTGCCATGGCCGGCCGGCTGCATGGAGGAAACTATGTTTGCTATGTGGAGGAGGGTCCAGCGGGCTTGGCAGCACAGAACTGACGCTGACATACATGTGAGGCGCTCTGGTGTTTGTGTACTTGAAGGAAGGATAAAGCAGTTGTAGAGCAAAGTTGAAAAGCAAAGTCTCCTGGTGTGAAAATGTATCACTTTGCTATGGTAGGTAGCTATAGAACAATGTTTAAATGAGACTGAAATGGAGTTTTCATTGATAGTCTGGGTTGACTGGAAGTTATTTGTAAGGCATCTTATGAATCAAACCGAGTTCAAACAAAACCCCAAATAACCGCCAGTTATACTTGAACTTATGCAATATCTCTGGATTGCCTGCAGCTATCAGCATCATTCAGCGTTTCCCTAAGACTGCACGCGGTGCAGATAAGCATTAAATTTTCAGACGAATCACACAAATGCAACATGTAAAAACATCCTGTTGAAAAAGCACAGAACCCACTCACTCCAAGCCTCAAACATCCCAATGGAAAGCCTCAGAGCACAACAATGGAATGACATAAATATCTCATTCAAAGCATACCTTGTACCCGAGCATATGTACTTTGACCAGGTTTTTGAGTCAAAGCTTAAAACTCAAAGTAATACATAATCCTTGCCAGGAGGTATGCACATTAATGTTGATGGTAATTTGCAACTTAAAATGAACTTTGAACCGAGTCTCAAGCCCCTGCCAATCCTGAGATACTGTACTGTAAAGCATTTTTCATACATTGAACCCTATATACTACAAAATATCCTATGCACCTGCTACTAGATGTACTTTTTCTGGGCTAGTAATGCATATATCAGATTTCAGTTAAACTTAAAAATGTCCCCAAGACCCAAAGCTTGAAGGTGATTGCATGCAGTAAGTACAGAGGACTCTGGAAATGGGTTTTTACAATTTATCCTTTTGTCACTGCTGGAAATTGTACTCTTGTCATATACTGTATGTGGCTATGTGGTGAAAATATAGCATTTTTGAGAAGCCTAGAGGGTGATCAGATTTGTAGCCCCAAGTCTTCTGTAAAAATGATCCCTGGCATGAGCCAATACAGCAAACACAGCAGCATCTGTTCTTAGAAAGGACTAGTTGGATGTATGAAATAGCATGTCCTAAAAATAGGCTGGAGTTCATTCCGCCAAATCACATTTAATATAAACCCCAAATTTGTTCAACCAGGCTTCGCATGGACATTAAGTCTTGCTACAGTAAATATATTTCTTAAATTTAATCTATACCAGGGCATCTTGGTGTTGAGTGGTATGTTGGTATGGCCTAGAAATAGCACACCCTGTGACTACATGGCCTCAATTCACAGTTTCACATCTCTTTTGAATATCCACTTATATATATAAAAAAAACTTCCTGTAAATACTAAGGAAATATTGTTCCTACTCCTTGTTTGTGAAAAGTTCTTTTCCTAACATTAAGCATTGCCTTGTAAAACATCAGACATAAGCTGTCATATGTCCCTGTGTGTTGAAGGCTGAATAGTTCCTGATTTGTTGGCTTGGTGGCTGGAGTTGGGTGAAGTCCAGCTGTTCAGACAGGTTGGAGTATAGGTTTTTGTTGTCTGTGCAGGTTTTTGTCCCAAATGCCTCAGATTCCTCTGGGATTCTGCAAAGTCAGAGCAGAGTGCCTTCTACAATTCACTGGCCCGAAGAACATGGCTGCATGGCTCTAGTGACAGAATATGATTTTTATTTAATCATAAACTTTTGAAAGTATTTAATTTTTGAATGATATTCACAGGCAAAGTGGTTTCTTAGAAATATGGACATTCAATTCATCTGTTCAGCTGAATATGTCGTTGACATCAGTGATCATAGGCTGGATATTGGTTTGATTTAGGTATCAGGAAAAGGAACGGGGTGCACAGTGTCCACAAGGTGGCTCTGTGCCCCCAGACTTCATTTGGGATGAAATATCTATTTTTGAAGATTTTGAGAGATTTACCGTACGAGATCTTGTAACAGTACTAATTTATGTATTTTGCTGCAAAAGAAATGAGCCGACGATGACAGCCCTCTTGACAAGTCTTTCTAATGATGAAGCAGAGACATTAATGACACTGACCTATATTTATAAAAATGCAGAAGGGGAGGAGGTGGTTTGATTCACAAGGGAAACTGAGGTTAAACTAAAAGGAGAATATCAGTGAATACTCATGGAGTTTGTTATGTGAAGATTTACAGCAGACTTGACTTGTTGGAGTGTGACATGAACATGAAGCTGATTTTTGTCCCTTTTCATGCGTGAATGGAGTCAGAAATTAAAATTCACTGCAACATTGCCATCTCACATCACAGAAATTTGAAACTGAAGTTTTCCTTTCCAGAGTGTTAAATATTCCTTCTGGCAAATGCGGAGTATCTTCTTCCCCATATCTACAACACATTTGCAAATGGGGAATACCTCACTTTGAAAAGAAAACTCTTCAGTTAGTGGTGTTTCATGGAGGATCTGAATCACAGTAAAAAATCTGCTCTCATGCAATAAGTCCTTGACCTGAAAATCAGTAACATTCCTGATGTCCTTTTTTTTTTTTTTTTTTTTTT
>OMKZ01033390.1:37797-51988 GCA_900302535.1 Neoniphon sammara | reverse complement strand
TTTTTTTTTTTTTTTTTTTTTTTTTTTTTTACAAATTTTGGTAGCACTTTTAATAACCATATGTGAAATATTCATTTCCTCTTTATTTTGCTTCTTCTTCTTTTCAGGATGACTTTATTTCAGTTGTGGGTGTTTAATTCAAAATGTGGGTTTTATTTGACATAGAAACTGAGAATGACTAGATTACATGACAGGTGTGTGTGTGTGTGTGTGTGTGTGTGTGTGTGTTGTTTCTGAGCACAGCTGCTTGACCTCTTATTGGCTGCATTCGGTCAAAAGATTTACCCAGGCTATCTATTCGAGCTCGCCAAAGTCTCTGCCCAGAATTCATTTGGTTGAATAATTCAGCACCTTTCACTTAAACACTTAGTCTGAAGTCATTACTTTACCAAATACCAGACTGATGAATCATGTAGCCATTGCTCTGCTGTGTTGTTACAAGACACATCTAATACTTCAGGGCTAAAAATAGGCTGACCTAGCCCTGTCTATTGTTTGCAAACACATTTAGTCAATCTGTGCGTAGGCAAAGCGGTCTGGTTTGTGAGTTAGACGGAGGGGATGTAGTAAGGGCAGCAAACAGCCAGTTGGCACGCTCTGCTGGGAGAGTGGGTACTTGAAAAGCTGAGCCACTGTCTGTGGCAGCTCTATTTGTGCTTTGTGCCAGGCAGGGCAGAGGCAGGGGGGTGGGATGGGTGCTGCTGACAATGAAGGGGTTTGATGTTGAGAAGGGTGACATGGGACACTTTCACACCATTGAGGGGAGATTAATGTTTTCCCTCAAACTCCTCAAACGTCTGGGGCTTTCTATAAAACTCTCTAGAGATTCTTCATTAAGGAATCTTCTGTGCACCTGAAAGCATCCAGTTAGCATAGCGTAGGCTGCAAATATTACATAAGGCTTTCCTTGCTCAAGGGAAATGCGCTGCTTATAATTCTTTCAAGGACTTAATGAATGCACAAGACAAATTATTTAGTAGATTTCATTGAATATTTTACAAAAGCAGTGTAATCGTGTCCATGTCAGCAGTGGCAAAAAAGCTTGGTGCTATAATTAGTCTTATTTTTTCATATTGGCCACCCTTGTTCATTTCTGTGTTTCTGTATTCTCCTAATCCTTTTTCACCCTTTTTTTAATCAATTCATTATTGTCCCACATGCCACAACACCACGGACTTAAAGCTGTGCATACTGGTATATAGTTTTCATGGTGGTAAGCATGTTCCCACACGGAGTCTGTCTTTTATCTGTCTCAACATTTTCCTAATCTGCACAGAAATCAACTAAACACCTCCTGTGCTGTGCTGTACCGATTGTGTTGCCTGTCAGCTGCATAGAGGAGATAGTTTCTGTGTTTTGGCACTGATACCTTGTACTGTCTAAGCTCTGATTGAAAAATCTTCCGGAGGCACAAGCAGGCAGAAAATAATTAGTTCTATTCAGGGAACTATCCTTGTGTGAGGAAATTGTACATAGGATTTTCCATTTTGCAACAGTTGAGAACAGCCCCACAACTAGTCCTATTATAGCTGACAGTAACACAGTAAAACCCATCTTGCACAGATTTAGTCATGCACTATTTCACATGGATGCAGTGAGTATTTTTGGGCATCCAAAACCTATAAATACCCTGTTTCAAGTTGAAACATGAGGCACTGACTGAACCTGTGGCTGGGAAACGTCTGATAGAAAGCCCACCAACACATTTTCTCCCTCTGTTCATGAAAGATGGAAAAGAAAGTATCCCTCTTCCACTAAGAGGGAATTTTCCCTTGAGATTGAGACAAGGATGGTGGGAGTGGCAATGAAAAGTGATGAATGAGCTTCACTGTGCTTTGACTCCCCCCCTCCCCAATCCCTGATTTCCATTATTTATCAGCAGACTTCTATGTAACCCCACAATCTACACAGTGGGAATTGAGGTATGGGAATCTGTGCAATTCATCTTAAGAAAGCTCTCAGAAGTCAGTCCTTGTTGTCATGCACAGGAGATTTCTCTCCTTACATTTTGCCCAAGTGGAAGCTTGCTATGCCTGCAGGGAGCTGATCCATTTTAATTTCTTGTTTGGATTTTATGTAACACCCTACACCACAGTTGGACAGTGCTATAAAAAGTCTGTGATGTCTGCAAGAGAGCTTTAATTTGACACATCAAAGGACTCTCATCTGCCTATTTCAGACCTTGTTTAGCATAATTTGGAATCAAAAGACATGAAACGCTTCCAGAGAGAAAACTTTAACTTGCTATATTCAAAGCAGCCACACATGTATTTTAACAGTGTGGCTGCAGCTAAGCAGAATACCAGACAAAAAAGTTTTTCTGTGGGAAGATAGAGAAAATCATCAACAGATGTTTTGTAATCAATTATCCTTGTCACTTCATCAGTTTGTTGCTAATGTTGTCTTTACTTTTGTTCATTTCAAGGCTCCTCAACACCAATCACAATGGAGGATTTGCGCGCAGTGACCAATGACAACCGTAACACCTCCAACCGCACCATTACATTCAGCGTGATTCGGCAGCCTAAACTAGGAAAGTTGGTGGCAAAGCAGGCTGATAATTCCACTGTGGACATCTCAACTTTCACACAACATATGGTAAGGGAAGGGCTGGAGGCCCATATTAACACTTTTCTATCATTTTGGGGTTTTTTTTGTATTTAGCAGGTTTAAATTTAAAAAGGCAGAATAAGCAGGATGTGAACTCAGAAAGTTGTTTGTATACAGTTACCATATAAATAAATCTTAGCATTTCTTCACCCAATCTAAATGATACCAGATTGCCATGTTATAAATAATAGATATATCTTCATCCAGGAAAGCAACCATAACCCTCTCTAGCTGAATGGCTCACATAAGGCTTTCATGTAATGAATTATTTCTAGTGAGTTATGATCAAGCATTAAAGCTGTAATGCTCAGTGTACTGTATTCATTGCTGAACTGTGCTAGTTTAAAAAAAAACATTTACATTGATGATGAAATCTTCTCCATACTGTAGGAATATCCGTCAGACTGGCTGGAAATTATCCATGCTACTGAACTGTGTACACAGTTGATTACACAATCATTTCACTTTAGGGATGGCTGATCTGGATGTTGTGCTGTTTTTCTGATGTGACCTTATTTTGGAATAAGGCGAGTCTGAGCATCTGTGGTATTTGTGTACCTCAGGTGGACAGGGAAGAGGTTGTGTACATTCAAACCCCCATAGAGTCAGTGGGATGGGCAGCAATGGACTCCCTGACCTTCTCAGTGGCATCACCACCTGCTTCTCTGGACACTCAGACCTTCAAAATAGACATTTCCTATGAGAATGCTGGACCTGGGCGCAAAACACTTTTACTTACAAACGCAGGTAAAATCATTGGAAAATCACTGCCTGTCTTAAGTTTGGTTGTTTTATTACTCATAATTTAAAGAAACATTGATCCATGTTGTCCTTTTTTTGCATGTGCTTTGAAAATGTCATTAGGTGCTCTGGTAACAGAAGGGGAGAGTGTTATGATCGACAAATCCAAGCTGGATGCTTCCAATCTCTTGTCTAAGCTGCCAACGCCTCAACGAAGCTCCCATGAGGTTTGGTTCCAGGTGAAATCTCTGCCCCAACATGGTGTCATTGTGGTGGGTGAGAGAAACCTCACCAAGGAGAAGCCTAATTTCTCCCAGTTCATTGTCAATAAGTACGGTATCACCTACAAGCATGACAACTCAGAAACAACTCAAGATTTCTTTGTCTTCGACACATGGCTAAATCCCAAGGGCAAACCAGCACAGCGCCCTCAAGAGGACAGTGATGTTATTGAGGAATGGTTCAACATCACAATCACCCCTGTGAATGATCAGCCACCTGTGCTGAAGACCAAAGCTCCGAGTCTGAGGGTGGTACAAGGAGATATAGTGGTCCTTAGGCCTGAGAACCTCAAAGTTGAAGACTTGGACAATTCTCCTGATGATATCAAGTTTTCTGTAATTAGCAAGCCCAACAATGGTTACCTTGCTCTTGAAGGAAGGTTGAATGAGTCAGTTGTGGCCTTTACCCAAGCCCAAATCAATAATGGAAGTGTCTATTTCATCCACGATGGAAGTCTTTCCTCAGGGGTGTTTTATTTCAGTGTCACCGATGGCCACCATAAGCCTGTATACAAACTCTTCAACCTAGAGGTGACAGAAATCACCATTTCTCTGGTGAACAACACTGGGTTGATACTGGAGCAAGGCAAGACCTTAGTTTCTCTGAACCAAGACAATCTTGCTGCCAAGACCAATGGGAAAAACACAACCATTCACTATGAGGTTACAAGGCATCCGAATTTTGGTAAACTTCTAAGGGACAACCAAGAGGTCACACAGTTTGAACAGGAGGACCTACAGGCTGGAAGGCTGTCTTATCATATGATGTCCCTTTCCTCTTCAGAAGACAGCTTTGAGTTTGTTGCTTTCACTTCAGAGGCAAACCTGACTGGCCAAGTGCTCAACATCACTGTGAAACCTTTGATCCAGTTTGGCAAAGGGTTGAGGTTTCCTAATGGAAATACTTTGAAACTTAATACTGGTTTCCTTAATGCCACTGAACTGGCTAATATAAGTAACAGTGACCCTATTTTTGAAATTGTCTCCCAGCCTAGGTATGGAAAGGTGGTTCAAACAAAACTTAAAATGTCCAGGAAAGCTGCACCAGTGGAATCCTTCACTTTTGAGGATTTGAGACAGGGAAAGGTAGCTTTGGCACTGAGTGCCAACATGACTGGAGTACAAGAACTAAATGACTCGCTGGTGTTTATCCTGAAAGCTGAGCACATCCAACCTGCTAAAGGGGAATTCCACTTCACCATTGTGCCATATGATCCTACACTTTTCTCAACCACGATGAGTCCTATCACAACCACACCATCTGTCCCCCAGATAACAAGCAAAACTTCAAGAAACGGAACTGCTTTACCAGCCCTGTCAACAGCTTTTTTCCCCACTCAGCAACCAAGCAAAAACCAGCAAAAATTCAAAGGACGCAGCCGCTGGGGAAACTCTAACCGAACTAACACTTTCAGTACGACTCTTGGCAAACCAACTATTGGGACGGAGGACATTCACTATAGGAACACTCCAGTTCGTGTAGAGTCCTACCCCCAAAAGAGCTCTAACCCCCTTCTGGTCATCTTACCACTACTGGCCCTGCTTCTCCTCGTAATCATCTTTGTGGTGCTGGTTGTCTTACTTCGACACCAGAGGCAGAGGAAGCAGAACCCTGTGACGCCAAAGCCACCGCCCTCTCCAGTTGTATCAAGCAGCCAGTCCTATCAGGGCCAACCCCAGAGGAGCACAACCGTTCCCACAGTGACTGTCACCCCACTGACCCCCAGTTGCCCAAATAGCCCTGTTTTTGAAAGGTTACTGACACCAAATCAGGACTCAGTTTATAACACTATTGATTCATCCATGCTCATAAGTTCTTGGAGCAATGGTACCCCAGTTGCATCCTCCCAGCTCATTAAAACCACCAATCCCAGTCTTCAGAAGAACCAGTATTGGGTATGATCTTTCTCAGTTGGAGAATGCCGTGTTTGACAACAGCTCAGTAAATGTTAATATATTTAAAGGAAAATTCTGCCCTAAAACACCTTAATGCTGTTTAAAAAATGGTTTGGTGGCTTACTTTGTGTTTCTGGTGGTGTTTTGTTGGTTTTAGGGTGTAATTCAATTTTTCTGTTGGTGAAACTGCTAAACATGATGCACATGCAAAGCAGCAGCAGCGCGACAGTTCAGGAACAATGGAGCTTATTGGGAGAAAGAAGTGTGCTCTCCCTCTTCTATGCTGGATTTCTCCTAGTATGTTTGTTCAACATCGCTGCACATGGGTGAATCTACAAAGAAGCCTTTGCTCATATATTTTTAGGTATTGAAATTGAAACTTGACAAGAATATTTCCTTTTTAGATTTTTTCCCCTGTTTGTAGCTGTGATGAGAAACATCCCCTAGTGATGTCAGGGGATTTTTGTTTTTGTCTACTTAGCTGTGAATTAAAAAAAATACAGTATCAAACAACAAAACAGCACCAGAAACTAACTAAGGCTGAAATAGATTGTTACCTATTTAAGTTTATTAGAATTGGGATGCCCTTCCAGTGTGGTCAGACAACAAATATAAAATAAGAAATCATTGTTACTTTTGTCGCTTTGCCACGTGATTCATCAGGGTCAGGACCACTTTGCTTCTGTAGGAGTAGCACAGTCCTATTATACACTGGGTTAAAATCTATTAACAATTTCACCAACCGCTATATTGGCTTGGTGGGACAGACACTGTTCACTTGAGTATTTGCAAAACAGTTATCAGTGTAGTAAATAAGTAAATAAATGAGTTGTTGCTGACTGCTTGACAGCTTGAAAACTGTGAACTACCAAGAAGACTGACACTGGTGCAAAGATGTATTGTCTAAGAATTTCAATTGATTGTGCACATTTTTTATTGTTGTTATGTATTATATATTATAGCATAGCAACTTTTTGTAAGCTCAGGTATTTTGTTAACAATCATTTATGTCCTCATTTTACCTTAATGAAGATTGCAAGTATTGTCATTTATTGAGGTTTAGTGACTTTGTTTAACATTGCAAGTTTGAACATTATAAAATCATAATTTTGTAAATGTCAGTACCTCCTGTAACACAAATGTTTTCCAGCATGCCTGTTCATGTTAAGGGATTTTCCCTTGCAAGTTCCTCACAATTGAAGGCAAGGCAAGGCAAGGCATCTTTATTTATATAGCGCATTTCATACCAATAGGCAACTCAATGTGCTTGAAATGGCAAGGTTGTACCAACTGGTTTTCTCTGTAGCTCCAATCCAGTCAAACTGAGTTAGAGATGTTAGCACTGTCTTGCTTATGTTTTTATTATTTTATAATGCACAATATTTTTATACTCTTATGTTTCATTGAGCTTAAAGATACTACATAATGAATATACACTATATTCTGTCCTGGTGCACCTCAATCTTTAAGTTTTAATGACTTTAATCATAAAGTTAAGGATTTTAGTATACTTTATTATTTGCCACTGTTGTTTATATATATAGTTTATGATGACTGAATTAAAAAGTGAAAGTGAAATAAAAAGTACAGTAAACAGGAAGTGCAGATACCAAAATATTTATACATCCCATTTAGACCTCTCACAAAGGTAAGAGCTTATTGGGTTATTTTTATTGGGACAAGTTGTCAGCTTCTTGTTTATCAGGCCATTTTCCTGGCATTAATGTGGAAGTCATCACAGATTAGACCTATAATTTCTATTTTAAAGGGGTTTGTCTCTAAAAATACTGACTGGTCTTTCTCAGGATTTGGGACAAGAAGAACAAGAAGCTGTTTGAGAATTTTTTGATAGGATTTGATAGGGGACAAGTGTTGGTTTCCATATTAGTTATTTTATAATCAATAATAAGTGCTCATATTCTTGTTTTCAAATTCCTGTCATTGTTTACTGTAGTCTTCTCATGGCCTTGGATGTTCTGACACTGTAATGATGCATCTACTGTAAAACAAAGGTACTATTCTAGTTGTGGAAAGCTATGGGAGAAAAGAAATTGCTGTCATTGAAAACTACTGTATACTTTTATGTAATGAGAACATTTTTGTACTGAATAGAAATGTCCATCCTGTGCATCCCTGTTTTATCTTTATTGATGTAATCTCCTGTGTAACACAAGTGTTATATTTATTTATACCATATTTTTAATAAATCACTTTCAAATGTGTGCAAGGTGTATTATTGGAATACTTTACATTGATTTTGTTTATCTTCACCAGATTTATCTTTATGCTATCAGTGCATAATTTTTGTATTTAGTTTCATACAATGTGCCTACTATGCATGTAGCCAATTTGGTTTAGAACCTGCTCATCTTTTCTCCTCTGACAAGATTTATAGGGACCCAATTTGCCCCTCATTTCTTCCACTTAAGTCAGTTTTTGGCAATTTTCTTCCTCTGTCACTATAGTTGACTCTGCTTTTGCAGCCTGTTGTCCTCCTCTAAATGATACTTCACTCACTGCAACAAAAGACACACGGGAGCAATAGGCCAATTAGCAAAAGATTAATTACCATTATCATTTCCCTTCTGTTTCCTGTAATTACTATACTTGTGGTTTCCTCAAGTCCTGAAAAAAATGAGAGCATCCTCACTGCAGGACTTTGTTAGTGAATATATATTACCTTCACCAAGCTGTTGTGTGTTTTCTGTCTAAATGCCCTCTAAAAATGTCACTGAACACCAAGAAAATAAACATGTAATGTAATTTAGAAAAGCACAGGGATCTCTTTCTGATGATGAGGCCATGCTGCTATGAGTCACTTCACATGACCGATGGTGTGAGGCAAAGAGAGCAACTGCATGTTTTCCTGAGCTGAATGCTCTCACTGACAGTAAACGAGCTGATTGAAATGGTGAACAATAAAGTGGCAAGTGAACCGCCAACTTCACACACTGGTGTCAAGCCACAGAGTGGGTTAGCAAGAGAGATTCAATGAGGGGAAATAATGCAACTATAGATGCAACTACAGTTATCACACCTCAAGCAGCTCAAAAAAACAGTGGGACTGCACAGAATCTGCATTTTTTTCCTCACTTTATATTCATTAAATTTGTTTATGGATATGCTAACAGTGATTTTGATGCTGCACTTAAACCTTCAGTAAAGTCTGTGAAGTTGTTAGTGACCATTATTAAACACACATTCTGTATATTTGTGCTGTTGACTATTAGACCTAATTCATTAGCAGTTAATTTGAATGTGATCCCAAAAGTGATGTTACGGGATGGTCATCAATATTCATTTGCATACAAAATGATGATTATTGGAGTTGTGGGAAAAATCATCTTAAATGTGCAGATAAACACGTCAAACTTCTCAAACTTGGCCTGTAATGGAGAAGACAGTGACATGAAACGTCACCCATCTGCCCTGTTTCCCCAAATTCATTTCAGATGTCAGATATGGTCTCTGGTGCTCGGTGTGCAGGAAGTGATGAAGTGAAACAAACAAAATGCAAAACTTGAAGAAATTTCTAAGAAAATTAAGCCCGAGGAATTTACTGAAGTCATATCACATGATTCCTGGGTAATGACTCCTATCAGACTTTCAAAAATTCAAACAGTTGTCTTTTGCCGTCTACTGCAAAGTTGCCTTGTTAAAATTCAAGCCTTAAAAGTTAAATTTTCATAAGACGAACTCCTTACTCACTATTTTTTATTACACTGTTGCAAAGTTTGACAGTGTCCGGGTATCGCACCCTGACCAGATGACTTAAAATTGTCTTTTAAAGACCACAGCTTTGCACATGTACATAATACCAGTGCCACAAGTTCCTCAGAGAACAGCACCAGGAGAGAATAATTATAGCTAAAGACACTCAAAATCTGCCCTTTGCACATGCTTGCCTTTAGACACAGCTAGATGAAGGTCTAATTATAAGTACATTCGTTTCTTCTTGTGTCTGCTCGGTTTAACAGGCCGTTTAAGTGGCACCACAAGAGAGATGAGATGGTAATGGTAGTGCTTTCAGTTACCACTTTGAGGCAGTGCTGGCATTTACAGTGTTGGTGAGGTGCTGTGTCACAACTTCAACAATCTATTAGAACATCTGAGAATAAAAAGCTCCGTCAAGATTATGTGACACGGGCTCAGGGCCACGGAAAGGACGGAAGCGTTGAGGTGATTTGAAGAAGACGAGCATCAGTTTCAAAAGGAAAGGGATTTTTACAGTGATGGAGGATTTAGAAAATTTATGTCATCCTCTCCTACCTTCATGCATGCAAACACTCATCCACGCAGATTCATGCACTTGTTTTTTGAAATGTTTACATGAGACTGATTCCCTCTTGTTTTCTGTGTTCACTCTGTTCATGTTTCACGTCTCATCATGCTGATCATCGACAAGCCTGCATATTCTCCTTGTCCAGAAACTACAACGAGCCGTCTCACACTCTATTTATTGCTTGATGTGATTGCCAGAGATGCATGGTTTGTTTTGCATGTCATGTCAGATTTACAGTCTTTTGTCTGCTGGAAGAGCTGGAAGACAACAAGCTGTAAAGAAGGGTGGATACTGAAACAAAAACCAGGCAGATTAGACACAAATTTAACACTTTATGGTGGTGTTTTTACTGTTACGTTGTAGGGTCGGGGTTAGAGAATAGATGACATGTTCAGTTTCAGAGGGCTCTACTTGTGTTGGAATTTTATGTTGCATTTTGGTGATTGGACATTTTAAAAACTTTTTCTCAGCAAAATGTTTCCAAGCTGAGAGTAAAAACAACCGGAGACACAGGAAAAGACACACAAACAAACTACAAGTTTCTGTCTCCTAACAGTGCCAGCGCATGATGTCAGGATACCAGGAATGTTGCAGAGCATTGCAATAGACTGAGATAGTTTGAGTGCAGCTGAAGTTATGGAATGCAGTGCATTAAGAAACTTGGCTTTCAGAGAGTCCTCTTAGTCTAGTGACCTAGATATCTGGAAAAGAGCCCACAGGACCAAGAAAAGAGGAAGAATGTTTTGCCAACAGACAATATCATAACCACTAGTTTATGTAATGATGGATCAAAATGTAACATGAAGACGAATCAAATGCAGTAAAGCACTTTGTAACATTTGTTTTAAAAAGAGCTATAGAAATAAAGATGATGATGATGATGATGATGATGATGATGATTAGTATTATTGTTGTTGTCATTATTTATAATCATAGAGCTTATTTCCTCCGGTGCACCAACCTCAATCCTTATGGAGGCCTGTAATTGACCAACACTATGAAGCCACATTTCACACTTGAAACAAGGAGGCTCACTTGACGCTTGAAGACAAAGATGCAACAGAAATGGCGGAAGAAAAGATAATACTGATTAATAATACATTCTTGTTCTTACAAGTTATTATATTATTTTGATATCAGCAGTTAGATCCCTTACAAAGCGTTCACATTACATTTGTGCTCATGTAAAGGCACTTTATTATATTATCTAATAGTTATCACAGTATTAGTTCCAAATGACTTCAAGTAATTGTGTAATTAGATGTTAATAAATTAGGGAAAGCATTAAAGATCCATAACAAATCTGTTCATCTATCTTGGCACTCAACATTTTGTTAGTGATCACCACAGCTCCTGGTGTGAAGCCCCTTTGAAAAGTGTTTGTCTGGAAATTGTTCATTTCCTGACACGTCATGCTTCATCACTTCATCACTGAGTGTGGACATTATGAGCAATATGTACTTCCAAAAATCAATTATAGCCCAGAAAAAGAGGAAACTGTAGTATAGAGGAAATGCTGACATCAGGATGTGTGGGGTTAGCAAATGTTGATGTCTGGCAGGAAACTGTCACATGCTCCAGGCTTAGAGAAGTCATGGCTTACATTATCACTATGTTAGCTTTCTGGAATACTGCATATATGCACCAAGTCAATACTGAAATTTTAAAAAGTGATTTGTGCAACCAACCAGTGCAGGCCGATTTATTCCCATTTTCTCATATGCAGTTATTATCTTTGGTTTCCCTTTAGTTCACAGCAGATCGATTTGGTTTGAGCTGGTATTTTCTTTTCTTTTGTCTTTGGATGTCTGAGAGAGACCGAAAGAGAAAGAGAAAGATCACTTCTTGCTCTCAGATATTAGATCATAATTGCTGGTTGATAATTATGGGGTGAGTGTTAAAGTACAATACCACCCTGTGAGACAAAGAGAGACAAAGATTCTTGGCTCAGTTTTTATTTGATAAGGCTCCACATGGAAAAAAACAGATGGTTAATTGGATCACTTACAACTCCAGTTTAATTTTATTCAAAAGTACTATGCTAAAAAGTACTAAAAAGGCACTTTTTTACTATTTTCCTCTGATTCTGTGTCAAGGAAAATCATGTGTTCCATTTGGTTTATTCATAAAAGCTAATCAAGACGTGTAAAATACCACACTGAGTTTCAAAATGTAGCGTATTGGTGTCAAAGAGCGGAGTCTCTGGCTTTTAACAGAAAGCACTGTTGCACAAAGCTGAAGTAAAACAAAAAGTCAGCCTGTACTCCAGTGCGTCCTCCTTTCTTCCAGCGGCACTTTATCTGATTGGCATCAATATTTGGCATGGCACTTTCTTATCTGCCACTAAAGTGGGTCCTTGTGCTTTTATCATCTGCTGGGGAATGGATTAGCAGCTTGATTCACTGACAGGCTTTCCCTGGTTTTTGGCAGAGTTTCCTGCCAGCTCTGCAGATGGCAGATGTGATTTGAAATGGCACCAAAAACAGACGGATCATGGTTGTACTGAGAGGAATGTGAGTTCGCAGGGACAACAGAGAAGATCTGAATTAAATGTCTTGGACTGATTTCGCTTATCTGTAAACATTCAAAGGTGTAGACAAATTGTGAGGGGATTTGAATGGATTGTTGCTTGATAAATTCATCAGTCATCTCATGGAGGGATATGCCCAAGTTGTGATTTGCAACTTTTGGAGCACTGCTGGCTGAGCTGTGGTCTATACCAGCAATTTACAACATACAGGTTGTATCTACAAGTGTCCCACATTTCACTTCTTACTTTTCTTTATAGGGCTGCATTCTTTGTTAAGTCACAAATTACATTTTCTTGTATTAATTAAGGCCACAAAATATTTAAAGAGCTCCTAATTCTGCTACAGACCGCCAAAGTGTTTCAGGGTTTCTGGTTCCTTCACCTTGTCAGAAGAATGGCAAAATGCATTGAGGTACAAATTAACAGCTTCAAGCTATGTCCGAAGCCAGTGCTGACTACTTTGCTCAATATGTTTGGATTTGGTATGGGTGTCTTTATTTGTTGACAAGGTGTGGAGCAGGTTGAAGCTGCAGTGAAAAAACAATCTTAGAGCTGCCAGCATTAGCTCACTTTGCATTTAAGCGGTACCTTCTCTGCATGTTCTTGACATGATACTAGCAGAAGTCACCATGGTTACCCGCTAATCATTTGCACCACATTCTGTCAATCTGTGATCTTCATCAATAAAAGGAAACAAATCCAGCTTGAATAAAATTGTGGCAATTTATTCGCATGTTTAAGCTGCTCTTGACTGTGCACTGTCATGGCTTCATAAACTGGCTATGTAACCACACCAAGTTTGTCAGCAAATACATATTTAAAAAAAAAAGGTCAATAACACATGTAACATATCCATCCTGTGGTCTTTCTAATGCCGTGTTTGCACATTTTTAAAAGACAAAATGATCAATAAACAGGAATTAGAAACTTTTTTTTTTTACCAAATACTAAAAATTAAGGATCCAGTCTATTTTTTTGATGTAAACCTCTGTCAATAATCTGCTCCTATTTGCATGTTCTCTTTGTTCTCTTTTATTGCTGCCATCTCAAGAGAAACTTGTAACCTTTGGGTCTCATGGGCTGCAGCTTTGCACCTGACTTGAAGCCTTTATCTTCCACTTTCCCCACACAGGGACACCGGGAATGTGATGCTTTATTAGGTTTTGTCCCATTCAATATGCCTATATAATCTAATTTAGCCAGCTCCTCTATATGATCAGCATGTACACACACACACACACACACACTCAATTTATAGATGTAATGCATATGCACATGCACACACCACTGGCCAACTCCCCCGTGTCCCACTGTTCATTGATTGGCAGCCCCGTGGCAAAAGCTGTCGATACCTTCATCCACAGTGGGATCATGAGCAGACGTCATGCAGCAGATGTCCGTCCTGATGCTGTGCTCTCCTCCCCTCAAGCCCCATGCACAGTCCCACGTGAAACATATTCTTTTCAATTCAGACAGAGAGAGAGCGAGAGAGAGAGAGGAATGATAACATGTGACACAGACCATGCGCCAGACTCAAATCTGCAGCGTCACCAGGACACGCCGCTAATATGAACCTCGATCAGCTGATCCACGGATTGCCTTCATCACCTCGCCATTAAACCTACAAATCTACACATTTAGCTTGATAATCTGTGAATCAGCTGCGTTTTGGTGTGTGAAGAATGAAACTCTAGTATGTGTGTGGTATCTGAATGTGTGAATTGACAGCCTGCCAGAGGCCTGTGTCAGCTGGGAGGCTTGATGACTGCGGTCGACTGTCTGTGTGTGGCACTGGACAAAGAAGGTTGCTGGCTGGTCATCAGATTGTGTGTGTGTGTGTGTGTGGGGGGG
>OMKZ01033390.1:21994-35044 GCA_900302535.1 Neoniphon sammara | reverse complement strand
TTTTCAGACAACATGAATGAGGCCCCACCGGAGTGAGCTTCCTGTGTGAGGACTATAAAAACAAAACCGGGGCAAAAGAATGCCGAGTGCTCCCACATTCCTGAACCTTCTGCCAGGTACAGGCCGCTCTGTCCTCCCCTCGCTCCTGAAATAAAGCAAAAATACAGCAGTCCTCCCTGCTGGTAGAGGAAAAACCCTGTATCTCCAAAAGCTGCACTAAGCAAGGTTTTTATGGAAAAACACACCCTTCTTATCAGCCTGAGTGACAAAGTGGAGCTGCAGCGGAGAAGAATGTCCAATCACCACTAATTGAGACAACATAGACTGTGGTGTCTGGTTCAGTCACTTCTCCGCCCACAGGAAGTGACAAATTAAAACTTAAGAGTGAAATACAAACTGTCTGCTGAACAGCAGTGAGAAAACACTCCATCCAGAGGAAGCGGGACTCAGTGATAAAAAGCATCACAGACCGGCAGAATTGGTAAACATGACTGTGCTGCATGCAGTTTACGGATTCATGTCATTATATTTCTGGATATTGAAGTTCAGTTTTTTCAAACAGTTACATCTTGCTTCCATTTTGAAGCTGCCAAAGTGAAATGTTTTTTGGCATGTCTTATGAGCAATCTTACTTTCAAATAGACAAAAATATATACAGTATTTCTTAGAATAATAGCAGAGTTTGAAGAAGACTGTAGGATCATGAAACTCCCTCAGCACACAAGAAATAATTGTATACATGTTCAATTACATAAATCTTATCTAAATGAAAAGGCATCGGTCATATTGACATTTTTTTAACTCTTTGGTATGACTAGTCGTGGTAATCCTGATGTTACTGGCCATTGATTGCTGATTCCTGGTTTATATATAATTCCAATCAGAGAATTGATAGTGAAAGAATATTGAATAACTAAATTAAATAAATTGGATCTGCACTATGAAATTACAGAAAAACTGGGTGTAATGAATGATGGATCAGACTTATATGGTAAGTTTTTATTTCTTTCATACAGCTGCACAGGTGGAGCTAACTGCCAGGTCAGGCTGTGACAGTATGGGTGTAGTAACATAAGAGCTGTTCTGACTGTGTGATTGGTCAGAAGTTGGCGATGCTCATGGGTATTGTAGTTTGTGTCACAGAAGCAAATAAAAAAGCACATTTTTCAACACAGAGGTTGAAATATTAACAAACAGCGAAGATATCAATCACATAATGGAGCCTTACTTCCTCCTGTAGAGGATAAAAAGCCAACCTGATACTGATCATCTGTAATCAACAATAGGAGGAAGCTGGACAGTATATCATTTGCTGAATCATCGTATCATGACAACACAGCTGCATTGTTGAGAGAAAATGATCATTAGCAATCATTAATCATTTTGACAAGAAAGAAATCCAGAAATTAAGGAAATAATTTGCAAACTGAGACTGCTAAGACAATATAAACCATGGCGATAGCTGGAGACGTAGCATTTAGTCCCGAACAAAAACAATTTTCAGCAGGCAAAGGATGAGAAATGAGTAGGTGTTTGTTCTTGTATGCTGCATCATTGACATTGGGTGTGGCAGGATGTTGTCTAAAAATTAGCAGTACCATGCAAACCCAACGATAACATCTTTACAGCATCTCTTATGCTATTTCAAACCATGCCCACCTTCAAAAACTCTCATCCATCTACACAAAAATTACACCAAGCCAAATACTGCAACAATTTTAGAAACTTAGAACAGAAAATGAGACCGTCACCTAAAATAATGTTTTATTAGCAGGGTGTAGCATATCTGAACCTTTTCCAGTTCTTGTTATGGGCAGTTCCTCTGGGAGTGGGCAGAGTGTTGCAGCGCCAACAGTTGGCTCTACTGAGGCTAGTCGATGACCTCATGGGAACTGCTGACCAGACCCACATGCTTGTCTAATGGGGCAGTCACGCTTCCTCCAAAAGAACTGGGTGCAATGCCACTAAAAAGAGAACAAAATAATATTCAAACAAGGAAAAATTGATTTGGGTCTCTTAGTTTCAGCTGTCGATTTAGAGGAGTTGGTCGACGAAATAGTTTGAGGTAAACCCAAGTGGAAGGGTGGTCCAGTGGTTAGGAAACAAAGTCCTACAACTGAGGTTTCAAGGCTCTGAATCCCAAACCCTGTTGAGGTTGAGCAATAGTCTAAACTTCTGCCACAGCAGTCTGGCCTCCTGGAAGTGACACATATGCTTGTGAGAGGATTTCATGGGGATCCACAAAGTAACACACATTCCTAATAGTCTGTGTCTATAACAACCAGGCGCTCTTAGCTCCCTGAAAACATTGTCTGACTTGAAATATTTTAAGCATGTTGTGCGCAACGGAGACGTCTTCAAAATACTGATGTTAACCATATGTTTGAAGGGACAAACTTATTTGACTTCAGTCTTCAGTATACAAACACTAACCAAACTTTCCAGTTACAGAGTTACATGACAGAGGTATCATGTGACTGAAAAGAATGAGGTTGAACATGTGAAAGGTGTTTTCCAATTGTTTGTGGCACAATTGCAAGCTGTGACATAATTTGATCTGGCACGTCAGCATAACATCATATCAAGGAAGTAAGGATTTTCCTGCTTTTTGTCTCTGGATTAGTGTCCAGTATCACTCACATGATGATTTTGTGCAGCTGAAAACTTTGGAATGAAGATAGGAATTTGTACCAATAAGAGAAGAATAATTGCTCAGATGACTTTAATCAAGTTTACATTGGATTCAGTCAAGACATTGGTTTAGGCAATGATGGCCAAACAGAGTGGTTGAGAGCCATTGAATAGGAATTCTGACAACTGAAACATCACCGCTAAAAATGGTTTAGTTGTGAGGGTTTTACACATAATTACTACAAAGATTTCAACTCAGGAATCCATGATTCATTTGCAGGATAATGAAATAATACTAATGATACACTTTATTGAACATGTCAGAAGCCAGGGCTAGCTACATACCCCCACATGTGGCAGGTTTCAGCATGCTGCTCAGGGGCACATCAGCAGGACAGATGCTTGCTGACACAGAGGATTATGACCTCCGCTCAAAGGACGGCCTCTTCTCACAATGCCAATCAGCTGATGAATGCTCAGGATTTACTCGGTTGATTAAATAGATCAAACATGACTCTTCCTACTTCAGGAATCATGCTGACATCACTCTTTATTGTTTACTTTCACACGTCTGACGCCAGGTAAAAATGTGCAGGTTGACTGTGTGGAGCCACAGAGGCAGATAAAATCATGCCGTGCTGGTCTACGGCCTTCTAGTCAGCACAAAAAATCTCCCCTCCCCATTTTTGTCTGCACAGTTAAAGAAGAAGAAGAAACACTTCAAGTGTCGTTTCTCGTCTGTCTCTTTGTTTTTGCAGAGTTCATGCTTTCGGAATGTGAGGCGTTTGCCTGTACTCAGCACACTGGTCCTTCAGAGGGATTCTGGCTGGGTCTGTTTCCAATTACCGTCGGGCCTCTGCTGGCCTTTGATCAGTCTGGGCTCACTGAGGGAGAGGGGTCCCTGTCCTGACGG
The DNA here is from genome assembly GCA_900302535.1 of Neoniphon sammara. Taxonomy (NCBI): domain Eukaryota; kingdom Metazoa; phylum Chordata; class Actinopteri; order Holocentriformes; family Holocentridae; genus Neoniphon; species Neoniphon sammara. The sequence continues at coordinate 31,500 of OMKZ01033390.1, read as the reverse complement.
GACTGACACACTCAGGAGCAGGGGAGATACCGAGGTCTGTGGCCTCAGGGTGCATGGATCCTCATTCTCTGGGGAGAAAACACAGAGCCACTCCCTCCAACTCTGGCTTCACATTACAGTCCGAAAGGCATGAGGGTAATTACATAAGTGCACAGGCCCTTTATGAGAAACACTGTGTGTATGAGTAAGTCTGTGCGCACTCATACTGACCTTTCAGGCCAACTCCTGAGACACTTTTCATAAGGTTTGCATAACTGATTCTGTATATTGTAGTTTCACTTTCTATTAATTTTCTTTCAAGATCCTAGCTATTGCGGAAGATATTACATGACTTCTTCAGATTCAGACCTCGACTTAAGTCATCCGGTCCATTTACACATCTGAAATCAGCATGTGTGGCACTGGTCATTGGTTTAATGATGTAAAACAGAAAATCTGCACATTATTAAATGATAAATACATTAAATAGGATACAAATTGTTGAGTCACAAAATTAAATTATAATAATAATAAAAACAATTAGACTAATAGTAGTAAAAGTAACTAGTAGTGAAAAAAATAAAAGATATTCTCCTCCTAATGCAAGCTATCCAGATCCATTGAATTCATACTTATTGGGGGTGCTGTTGAGTCTTTCACATATAAATTTTTGACAGTTTGAGCTCCACAAAAGAATACCCATCCAGTTTACCAGCCCAGAGCATCAGGAAAATAAGTCTATAAAAAAATGTCATGAAATCATACTGTGCTGAATAAAAGATGTCCAGTATTTCAAGGCAATGGTGCCAGTTGAGGCCCAAAAAATCCATGACAATAATGAGAAGATTTCAATATTTGCTGTAACTATCTACTATATCCTTGTGACAGCTGTTTCAACAAGCCATAAAATCACACTTTTTCATAGTCGCACCTTGCCTTAGAATATGTTTCTGCCATCTAAAATAAAGCACTTCCTTTACATCCTGTGTTTGGTTTAGCACTTCCCTTTTCAATAAAGCACTAAAAAAATATGAGGGATGAAACCTTTGTGTTTTCCCTCCGGACATTTCCTGGCATTATAATGAGATTTTGGAGGCCTTAATCGACTGAAGCAATGACAGGAAATTGAGCCGAGCAATCACAATGGCATTTTTGTGTGACATTACGTCATGGGAGTGTAAGTGCTCTTGAAGGGAAGTGATGTTGTGGGTGCCTCACTAGTCAGTGTAACAGTACCTGATGCAATATGGTGCACAGGTGTCATGGAAAGATTCAAACAGGGTTATGTGATTGGAAGATAACAAGGCTGTGCATGACTAGCCTATCTGCTTATTCAAACAGGAACCGGTCCGAGCTCCCAGTTTTAAAGATGTTTCTCCTGATTTTTCCGGCTGACTGGAGAACAAACGCCGAATGTCGGAGTGGTGAGGGTGGAACAGGAATTTGGTGTAATCTAGTCAAGGGATCTCGAGACTCTGATTCAGTCATTATGAGAGCTATGTGGTAGAATGCACCCTCAGTGCCAGGTCATTAGTGAGGAGTTCCTGTTCTCCCAGCTACTGCTCTGCTCCACAAAGCTGGCTGTGGCAGCCGATGGAAATAAACACGTTTCTGCATAAAGAAAAACATAAACCACTTTGCTCACGCTTTATTTGGGCTGTCCAATTCAACTGCATATCATCTTTGCATCAGTTTCACGACTAACTCAATGCAGATACTTCATATCAATCAGTCCAATGAAAATATTCAACTTAGTATTAACTTTGTACCAGTTAAGGGTAGGATTGTGGTTACAGTTACAGTTAGGTTGATACTATAAGTTGATACAAAGTTGATACTTTGTATCAACTTATGAATATTGAATATTCATATTGGACAGTCCAAATAAAGTGATACCATTGATTCTAAATTGATACACAGTTGATACTAAGTTGAATATAACATTGGACAGTCAAATGACACCAAGGTTATGTTTATGTTAAGTTGATACAAGCTTGATACTAAGTTGATTTAAAGTCAGCATGCACTTGAATATTACATTTGACAGTCCAAATAAAGTGCTACCACCATGTCTTATGACAAGAGAAAAATAAGGGAAGCAAAGAAGAGAAAAAAAATACTGTCCACATAAAATAAAAATGAAAATACGCCTGAGCACTGACACTCGTCCCTTTGTGCCAGATGAATAAATGAAAATAACAGCTGGGAGGAGGAGGTTCAGCCAAGGGGTTTAAGGGAATTTTTCATGTTTGGGTCATCACCACACCGACGATAATGAGGTACAAAGTGTTTCTGGGGAAGTTTCAGTGGGTTTCATGGGGCGTTTGCATGTGCAACAGGAAAAGAGACACATCTGAACAACTCTCTTTCGAAGTATTATAGTGCTGACAAATGAAGAGGCTGCTTGAGAAAATTCCCCTGCCTTGGTGAAATGCTGTGACCGCCCTAAGTGCAAATTCTGCTAGTACAAATCCAAAATTATTTCTTCTGTCCTCTCCATTTTTGCCCTGTCTTATACAGTTGCATTGTATTATACGGTATCCTGCTCCTCCACAACATCTGGAAGGCATTTCCGGCGGTGCACTTGTGGGCTGTCGGTCCGACGAACTTGACGTTTGAGTCTCTGGAATGTGGTTAGCTGCTGACAGCGTTCTGTCTGAAGAAAATTCAAGAGGTGTTGTTTCCTGTCCTCTCGACCGCAATGGTGACTAAGCAGCTTTTTTTTTCTTTGAAGAACTGCACTGCACTGAAGATGGTTGTCTAGATCCAAATGTTTGCACTCTGCACCTTCTTACACTGCATTAAATAAGGCTGTGATCCTACAGTAACCAACTCGTCTGGGGTTGATTTTATTTTTTTATTTATTTACTGGTTGTGTGTAAGTTTCTATACTGCTTATACAAAGGAGTTCAAAACCACAACTTGCCTGCATTTTGGAAACTTGTTGAGGCCAAAGGGTTCAAGATGGCATATTTTACTTATTACAGTATTATTGTTCTGATTATAATTGTACATGGGTATTTACTACAGGCTATACATGACATCAGTTCTTATTTATTCCAGCAATCGTATGTGGAAAGGTATGGCTGTCAGCTTGTAAGCTTTCTCCACCAAATGATGCCGATGCTAGCTCTTGCTTAAGATGTATCAGTTTCACTAATATGGAACAACCAAGGCTTAAGGCCCAGAAGAGCACCAGTGTAAGAACAAGAGCACCCATTTCCCCAGGCATTGGCAGTATTGACTGAAGGCCTGGGGGATTAGTTTGTGGAAAGCTTTGTGCATCTTGTGAAGCTCTTGTAGAAAATGAAAAACAGTAATTGCAATAGAAGGATGGAGGGAAAGGAAAGGGAAACAAGATGGAGATAATTCATACTCTCCAAGCTGGCTGAGCTCCCACATGACAGGATATCATTTGAATTAAAAAAGCATCTGTTGATCCCTTAGGAAACAGACTCAATAACAAGATATAAACATTGAAGCTCGAAGAGATGGTCTTGAGCATCAGTGTCAGTGATTACAGAACATGAAATCGATATCAGTTGAAAAACGCCTTTGAACGAGTACCTTGGCCATTTGCGATCTAGTCTTTCTTGGGAATGGCTTACGGCAGTGAGAGTATAGCAGTCAGCCAATGGATAGATAACCCACTGGCAGGAAAATATTTACAGAGCTGGGTAGTCACTAGCTGAGACCAACTGGTGTTGAAAAGCACCACTTCCACCCAAACAACCACTATCTATTTTCCTCCGCAACCCTGCCCACCACCACATCCACATCAGTCACACATGGACTGTCCTCCAACCAAAATAGACGCTCTTCCTTTGTCACATGAAGACAGAACAATGCAATTCCTTCAATGTATACTTACGTCCAGTCAAAAAATAACGCGGTGGCCCTGGGCAAAAGTGTATGTAACAAGAATGCTTCCACCAAATTAGGGTACAGAGCAAATTTAGGCCTCCATAAGCGCTGCTGTGCATTCAGGACTAACCTTGTCTCAGAGGGTAAAATTAAAACCGCTGGATATGTTACATGGTATGTGATCAGTTTAACAGCAAACGAAAAAACTTTCCTGGCAGTTTTTGACCTTACCTGTTCAGCAGATCTACATTTTTATCCCCCGTGGCATCTTTAACAGTGGCTAGATGTGCCAGATGGCTGGTGACACCCTGAGCTGTCAGGCTCGTGATCCTTGCATGAGGTTAGCATGAAGCACTGACTCTGCACACCAGTCCTCCAGGGACGCACCGAGCAGCCCACGAAACCTGCAGAGCCAAACAGTTTTCTGTTTTTCCTCTTGCAGATTTTCGAATGATCAGGTGGCTGCATTTAATGGGCCGTGCAAACACACACCACAGTATCTCTGAGGCACGTTTTGAAGGGGATTTAAAGGCATTTAGAAACAATGCCCTGTGAAATTGCCAGCCTTTGCACAATTATACATAATGAGCTGTCTCTTGTTCATTGTAATTGGGCTAATTTGGACCAAAGATGATTGAAATCAAAATCAAAATCAAATCAAAATTTTAGACAGGATTTCTGATATATCATATAGCAACTCTACTAAACATTTTTTGGAGGATTTTTACTTTGGGTACACATTAACTTCTTCACATCCTAAAGATCCCACCATGAGACAATATGAAATCGAAAACATGTCTACAGTCTAATCAAATGAACATGAAGCTGGTAGCAGGGAAATCTTTGTGCTACAGTCTGTTGGATTAGGCCACATAGCCTACTAAAATATTAAAATTAATTAAATATTTAAAATGTAAGATTTAAACACAGGGGGCAACCAACACAACTGTCTGTGAAAGAGGAATTTATTTTGTTTCTCTGCCTCTACATGAAAACTCTTTATGTTGCAACCAGCACATAAAGGTTAAAAACAGCAGTACAGTTGAACTGAACTGTCCACAAGTGTGCTATTAAAAAGACTGCATAAAAACAGGTGAGGAACCCTCTACCCTCTAACAGCCTGTCTTTGAACACTACTCCAAAACTAAGCCTGAAAACCAATGTTTTGTAGACACAAACTCAGGTATCTGGCATAGCAAATGTCCATTTCACTCATTCCTTCGATTCTGCAAGCTTCAGACTAGGAGCAGTACTGGCTGTGCCATGTCTGAGGCATGGGGTCCTATTGTCAAAGCAGGTAATCCTCTCTTTTGATCCTGATGCTGTCATACTGTGTGCTGAAAATCAGGCTTGGAGCCCATTGGTGGAAAACAGCACAAAGGAACGATGCTATCTCCCAAAGCTGTCACCAACAGACACCGCCCTCGTTTGTAGCACAGTGAATGTTTTTTTCAAAATGTGTAGCTTTGCAAAAACAAATAGAATATATTTCTACATATATATAAAGCTTTTTAGTAACTAGTTACAAAAATGACCAGAGAGGCATTATCAGAAGGCACAGCGAGACAGTGATGGTGGCTGCTCGGCGAGGAGACTGTAAACAATTTGTCCTGCAAGTTTGGAGAGCAACCTGGAAGGGCTCAGCTGTTTCCAGAAGGCAGTGGGTTAGCCACTTTGGGCAGCGCTGCTGCTGGACACAGGGGGGTGGGACATGTCACAGTCACAGTCAGTTAAAAACAGAGTCAAAACAGTGTGATAAGGCTAAAAACACTATACCCTCTAAGAAATCTTGCACTGGAAACGTAGGCAGCCGTGGATATAAGGTTCTCTCTCTAGGTCATAACATTGATTATAGTTCATTTAGCCACTTGTTGGACCAAGTGGTGCACAGTGTTTTTCACCATCACCATCACTGATCCTTGCAAAAACTGAAGGCATAGGACCTTTTTTTCCTTTGCAGGACCTTATTTAAAAATTGGCTTAACTTAATTGTATTACATCTGCCCATTAAAACAAGAACATCCAGCCCTCCAAAACGCTAGCCAACACGCAAAGAACCCTGGATTTTGGTTAAAATTTCAATATGATTGGAGTGTTATCTCCTTGTACTGTATGTCTCTCCCTGTAGAATGAGCAGCGTTCAGCAGTTTGCAATGCTGGCTATTGTCTGCCAAAACTCCACTGGCCGGCTAAGGGAGTTGCACAGACATTGGTCACCAAGGTCCAATACAATGGATTGGGGCTGCGCCAATTTCAGCATCCATTAAGCGTTGTCGTATTTCTGCAGGGCTTCCTCTAGCTTGCCAGTGATTTTCTGGAAGAATCCGATCTGCTGCTGCAGGTAATGTTGCATCTGCGCCTTGAAGTCGCGCACACGGATCTGGTGGAAGTGCTGGATCTCAGCCAGTGTGGCAAAGGAGATGATGTTGCAGCGCTCGTTGATGCCCTCCGCCTGCGGCCTGTCCATCTTACCCTCCTCCACGTGCTTCTGGCTCTCTTTCACCTTCGTCAGCGCTCCTGTTTAGGGATGACAAGAGAGTGCAGAGACTTGGAGTTAATTCAAGCGTCCTTCTTTGTGCTATCTTATCACATTTATAATTTTGTTATTCTTCACTATGAGTGCATGTTCTGCAAATGGAAACAAGACACCCACAGAATGATTTAACAATGTTTCAATCAAAAGGGAAATCACCACAATCCTATTTTAACTAGCATGGGAAAGCAGCCCACAAGCAGGCTCCATCTTGAAGAATATTTTCCTCTTAGAGGCATAAGATTCAAATTTCAGGGCAACATTAGATTAGATTTTATAACAGGAGAGCCTTTTCAATATAAGATGTTCTCTATTCATAACACCCGGGCATGACCGCAATTTAAAAGTAACATCTATAACCTTAATGACTTAACCAAAAAATAGTTTCAAGTTTCTTAGCATGAACAGTCTGTTCCAAACTGCCTGAGAAACAGAACATCTGTGACCATAGTTAGAAAATGTGAGGGGGTCCAAATCTATAAATATCCAAAGATGCATTACGTCACCCAAAAGACCTTTCCTAAACACCCATTTAAGGGGATTTTATCTGCTTTTTGATACCATCTATCAAGTTTGTTAATACTGACAGGGAAATTATGTTAACTTGGGATAAAGCTTTTATTAGCCTGCCATTTTTTAAAAACTGGAATGGACCTCCAGGATCAGGAATATCCAGAAACAGACAATTAATGCACCTGATGCCAAAGTTTTAGCATTTTTCTGATGGGTTTTTCTGGATAAATTAACCAGCCACCAGCTTGGTTCGTGCAGAAGCATGGTCATTTCTGATATCCAGCTGTTCCTGAATGCTGAAGTGTGTCCACTGGTGGATACGTAATGATGAAGCATTGTTCATTTGATATTTCCTAATCTAATCCCATTCACACACATTTTAAAAAAGCACTGCAGGAAACAACTTCACACTTCTTGAGCAAGCAGTAGGATGTTTGATGTACAATTTTCTAAATTGCAAAAGTCATCGATATGCAAAAGCAGAATAACAGTAAAAAGATTCTGTCTGTCAGGCTAATCCATCAGTTTATCCAAAACTTCCATGAGTGTTCAGGTGTTCAGCTTGAGTTAAACATCCAGACTGAATACTGAGACCACTAACATTTTTAAACAGTGACCAGATGGTCCACTGGCAGGTAAGACTGACTTTAATTAAAGGGATGTAGGATATTACAAGAGGGGATGTGGGTTTCCACAGAGACAGGAAGAGCTGCATACAAGCTGTCACTGAGGTGGACTCTTGTGGCGAGACATGAGGGTTTACAGCCTCCTATTTTCACACATATCACCCATCATTGCTGCTGATACCTTTAAAAAACATTAACTAGTTTTGATTTCCCCAGAATAAGCCTGAAGCAAAACCGGCGAAGAAAGGGAGACATAAATTTGCGACAACTTTCAGAGGAATGTTTACACGAGAGCAGAGGACAGGTTCAAAATACCAAAAGCTCACTACAGCTGACTTACCAAACTACTGAAAATTTTCTGGAAGGAAGAAACGTCACGAACGATGAGCATGAAACTGAAATGCAAGGGAAACTGACCAGCTCTGACCCGGTGTCTGACAAAACACTTAAAAAAACATTCATGTGTCACAGCTGGAAGCAAAGAGGACAGCCACAGAGAGACACATTGCTGCTCAGGGCTGTGATATGAATGACAATATATGTGGCTGTACACAATTTCCTCTGACAAATGTCAAAATGTTTTTGTATGCTTTATCAGAGTGGGGGCTTATGCTTTCGCCATCTTAATTATTATTTTTTTCATCAATTAATTCTGCAGCCCTTGTGGTAGTCCAAGCACGATGCTGAAAGCGTAGCCAGAAGCCATGTCCCTCCATAAAAAAGGACAAAACTGTTGATGAAATGTTTAACACCTCAGCTAACCTACATTTACATTTTAAGGACACTTGTTGCAGGCCTATTTGGCTCTATCATAGTCCCCCGGCTCACACGGCAGGAGCATTAGCTTACGTAAATAACCAGGAGTGCTTCCACACAAACCGGCACTGACGTCCTGTACATGTGATGCTGAGGAGTGTTGACACATCCCTGTTGCAATCGTTCAGAACAACACAGGGAACAACCTCTGCCAAGACTTGAGAAACTACTCGCATGGTACAACCAGAAGCAATGCAACAACCCTCAGAGTTTAAATGTTGGTTTTGTGGTGGGTTGGGGTGGAACTTGTAGCCCTTGGGGACGCAGCCAAACTTCCTGCATTTGTGTCATTTTGTGAACTGAGTCATCGTCACTGTGTTGAAAGTCAGACGAATGTTTAGCCTCTGACAAGTAAAGCCATAGAGATGCGTCACTTCTCCGCCATACTGACCTGATATTGCACTCTTTTGGCTTCTCTCTACACTGTGAACAAACAAGGTGCCTGAATCTTTTTTTTTTTTTTTTTTTTGCCGCAGTGGAAAACAGCCACTCTCAAATTCAACTCTCCAAATTAACCTAAGTATCACATGGATTTTCACGCCAAAATGCTTTATGATTTCCTGTCTCTTTACCATTGACTCATTTGAAATGTCAAGCTATAAGACTACAGAGTACAATGCGGACAGAGGACATATGCTGACATTCCTTAAAAAAAAAAGACATTTCATCGCCCCCTCCCCCAAAAATCTGCACAGTCTGCCTTCTGGCTTTATCTCCCTCCGCTGCAGTTTAACCCAGATCTTAGAAATTCCTCTAATGCACAACAGACTGAATATGACAGAGAGAAAGACAACAGTGGGTGGGAGCGGAAAAGAGAAAGGCTGGAGCAAACGCCGCTGTCCAAAGACTTAAAAGGCCGATCCCAAAGGTGTTCTCCGTACACTTAAAGGTCTTCGGCTTCCTGAGATTTAAAAGCCCACTAATGGACTCTAGTGGAATAATTGTTGCCGTGGAGACTTTATGGGAAATAGGCCAGCCGTGGAAGATAACGTCGGTAAAACTGTGATATAAAAAGTGCCTCATCATTTTCACAGCTGCTAGAAGTTACTGCTGCTACCAGAAGCGCACGGAGATCAACAGCAAAGAAAGATGTTCACGGTCTGGGTCGCATTAGCAGCTTAAACATTTAAAATTGCCAAAAGCCACTAAAGGTGCAAAAGAATATTGCACGGATG
>OMKZ01033390.1:0-21569 GCA_900302535.1 Neoniphon sammara | reverse complement strand
GCTGACTTTGCAAGAAATCGTGACGCCCTTTTAAATCAGTGGTTTCCCCTGCTTGCCTCCCATTGTTCTGAGGCTGATATGTGGTGATAAAACAGTGATGAGATCAGACAAAACGCAGCTGGTGATGTGCTCAGCAGATAATATGGGAGAGGTAAAACAGAACACAGTGCTAGATGAGATAAACGCAGCCAATGTAGGCCAGGAAGTATTTCACTAAACTTTATCTTAATTTCCTACAAATAAAAAAGCCTCTCCTGCACTCTTGAAAAGGACAATTAAGGTCAGCCTACTTACTTCCCCTTTTGGGGTTGTTCACAACCACTGTGCGTTCAGAATAGAAAACGGTAAATTATGTACGTGTGACTAAGAACTGTCCTCTACACAATCAGGTTCACCAGTATCGGCTGTGTACGCAAGACCTAATGGTTTATTTTTTATTGGCGAAGAGTTTTTTTTTTAACTTCTAGAAAAAACATTGAGTGTGTGTGGTGATTTTCTCTTAAGTTAGCTGAAGTGGATATTTAAGAGGCATTGTGTTGGCAGAATTTATACTGTCAAACCCAGTAGGCGTTTGAGCAACTTGTGGCAGCAGAAATGGGTGGGAAAGGTCATCTGATGGGCAAATACTAAGAAAACTATGTTAAAAAAAAAAGCATTCTTGGATGTTTTCAGTTCCAAATATGCTGTCAAAGCATTTGCAAGACTAAAGACATGAGCGTCACAATGTCAAATTTCAATTCCCACTTCTCTTGAGCATAAATAAAAGAGCTTTTAGTTTTATTTTTATGCTCACAAAAAATAAATCTGGTAGCCTATTTTGGTCACTGGCCAAACTAGAATGAAGCAATTACCCAATGTCAGAAACCCCTTTCCCTGCCTTCTCTAGAGCTTGAAATAGAAGAATACAATAGGCCCTAATGCTGTTTGGGCTACAATGTCAAATAACGACTAAAATAAGAGTATTAAAAACAAGATACGGGGGTCAACAAGTTTGAAAGCAAACGCAGATATGCTGTAAATATCATGAGTTGGTATTATTCCAGCCAGCCTCCACACTAATGGCTAATGGGATCTCTGCTGAGGTGGCGATCAATACGGTGATGTTCAACGTGACTCTGTGGGAAGGCTCACATTTCGCTGGTCAATTCCATGAGGACAGATAAAAACCTGTCTGGTGTCTGTGTCCTGTTTAGAGGCTAAAAATGGAATTCAGCTTTTGATGGGACTGATAAGCCCTGCTCTAATGCGTTTCTTCTAAAGAAAGCAACTGTGAAGTGACCACAGGATGATATGGGTAGGACACCTTTCAAACTGCCAGGGCTAGCCACTTCAGATTACTTCCTGGTTAAATTTTCATTTTGATTAAAGCTCAACCAACGTTTAGAGGCAGGCAGCACGCCGATTTTAGCCGCAGTGCTTGGGGAAATGAATTTCTCTGGGACCACTTCTGCTGCGGAAGTGTGTGCTCTGGTTTATGACAACAAGGATGTGGCCTAGCCAGCAGTTCCTCTCTTCAGGTGTCTAACTGGGAAAAGACTATAACAAAGCTCAATTCAGTAGAGGAATAGCACTTGTGCACATTTCCTCAAGTGTGGCATTTATCAAGCATAGATAACCTACACGGACTGCAGTGTGGCCACCAATGAAAAGTTGAATCAACATGGACCTGCAGCAAGGATGGATATCAACGGGGACTGAAATGGAAATGTTTTATTCAACATATGAGAGAGAAGGGAGATGGCTGTGGTAGACAAAGAGAGATGATGAGAGAAAGAGATAGAAAAGCCAGACAAAGATGCCTGGCTCAAAACCTGCGCTCAGAGGCAACAGGGTTGGTGCGCAGCCCAGAGAAATTTAGCTCGCAGCCACATTAGCATTGTCTTCACACAATGATAAGCCAGTGAGCCCTGAGCTGCCATCTTTTACAGGTTCATTAAAAGCTTTGTATTCTTTCAGGTACCCTTCCCCCTAATTACAGGCATCTCATAGCAGTATTAGCGGTTTTCGAGTACAGGAGGCTTCTACAAGACCTTAAGGGCCCGGTGAAAAACAAGAGTCGATTTTAGAGGGTGAATGTCAAGTACCTGAGCAGAGGATAATTGCATTTAACACTCCACAGCTACCTGCAGGCTACATGACTCACAAGCAGGCATTCAGTCTACATGCGTACGGAGCCACTTTGTAAGATCTCATGTGGTATTTATTAAGGCCACATTAGCTGTCCCAGGATGCCTCTGTCACTACCAGGCACAGTAATGCCTTGGAGAGTTTGACACAGAATAAAAAATACAACACAGCAACATGCTTACATCTGGTTTGAACTGCCACAACTTATTTATGTTAAAACTACAACTTTCTGGACAAATATGTCAAAGTGAGTGACATCACTATGGATACCTGGAGGACCAAAACGGTTGATATTCTGTTCATAAATTCAAAATGGATTATGCTGTTTTAATAATGGTTAGTAATGGTTAACACAGATTTAACTTCAGTCCCAAATTCAACAACTCACAAAGTATTTTCTCCCTGGATGTTATAAATATATCTATAACATATTTTGTCAGTGGATGATTGTATGGGCTTGTGGTATCGGTAGGTCAGTTAACCCACTACCTTTAAATGACCAAATAGGCCTAAGAAGATGACCAGGTTACACACATATTTTCCTTTGACCTATAAGGTGGTTGATAGATGTGGTTAAGCTGAGGTAAATACAGGGCTAGTCTTTCTATTTCAGTTCTGCTATAAATAGAAATAACTTGGGGTTAAAGTAATTAATGTTGCGCCAACACAATGTCAAAGTGAAAATAATCAAATGAATACACACAGGCATACAAAAAAAAAAGTTTTGCCAGCTTTGTAACAAATGGAGAAGCAGATCAGGAGTTAAATAGCTTCCGCCTTATAAAAAAGAACTTGTGGATATCAAAGCAATTTCGGATAAAACAGGCTACACGCTGGTCTCTTCTTATCTGCTGTCTGCTCTGGCTTTCCCATCGCTTGTGTGTCAGATCTGGCGAATCTGTGGGGAAGGCCTGTTTTACTTCACTCTGTCATCTTTCTCTCAGTATCAAACAGAACTTTCAAGTGCTGGAGCTTAATCAGTTGGCATATTTTTGGCACAACATTTGAGCATTGGCCAATCCCTGCAGTGATGGCAGTATGTTAACTTTTGGGGCCCCGGTAAGGTCTTATGTGTGTGATACGATCAAATCGTAGTTTCTTATCATCGGAAAGGCTAGGCTTATCAGAGGAGATTGTGTTAATGACTGTGTCAGCTCATTTGGTCAGTGACAGGCTACGTGGCAAACTGCATTTTGGCTGACTGAGAGGCTTGTGCTCAATACAACCTCAGCACAGGCCATCCTGTTTTCCCCATATCATTCATTGTGGATTGAATAGGCCCAGTGTTTAAGAGGGACCCAAACCTTAGCCCTGGATTTCCCTAGCCTAAATCATATAGGCAGGGTGGGAAATTAATGCAAGCTACCAGCCAAATGCTGGTCGAATTTAGTCACGGCTCTACTAAGCCACTTTGACAGGTAACTAACAATCATGTGGAAGTCCCTTTATGAATCAGTTGGCAGGTAAATTAAATATTTACTAAATTTCCTGGGGGTGTCCCGGTGGCTCAGTGGTCTGACACATGCCATGTGACATCATGGGTTCAAATCATGCAAAAAATAATCTTTCACTGTTTATATTTTAGTCGATTTCGGTAAATTAACATAAATATGTGTGGTTATGGTCCTGTCCTGATCAAAAGGCTACTGTGTGACCTCCCGCTGACAGCCATGGCAGTCCAGTAAGGTCGACCACTGGGAAATAATGCATGGTATGAGGAGGATTAGTCAGCATTATCCTTTAATCTAGCAAATGTATTGTAGGCCTATGTGCTATATGGTGTCCTGCGTGGCACTGTGACAGACATGACTATCAATTTCCACTTGTCAGTGAGTGTAAAGGGCTGTTAATGTTTGACACAGTTTTAAGAGGGACTGCTAGATTACCGCACAATGGAATAATTACTAGTGCATTAGCAATATAAGGTTCGGAATGCAGTCAGACAGGTAACAGCCTAAAATGCAGCCAAGCACTTCAGTATGATTAAAGTTGCCATGCATGTTCCCTTTAGACTAATATGTTGTCTTTCCCTTCTTAAGGCACCAACTGTGTTTCATTCTTATGAGCTGTAAACAGCAGAGAGAGCCTCCCTCTAAACAGCGAGTGCTACAATGCGGCGCCCCTTGCCTAACAGTGTTGCCTCTCATGGGAGTGACATTTTGCCACACAATGAGAACAATCATTGCTCTTCATGTGGGCGGATGGCCTGGTTAGTCTAACTTTGACTTTCTGTGGAAAGAAGAGAAGCCATGTTGACAATCAGTTATGACCGACTGAACTGATTGAAGTGCAAATCTTGTTTGGGGTCAGCGGTGTTATGGACCAGTCAGGTAAGGCACTCTCCATTTTCCGGCCATTACAATGTAATAGATCACCAGCTATGGAAAAGCAAGCAGAACACGTCAGCCGAATGGGTGCCGCCCCTGTGATTCAGCAACTGGGTGAAACTGGGGCAAGCGCACCTGAAGCAATTTCCCAATGCAAACATTCCCTATTTGTATTGCAAATTATGATCAGCTTTAACCTGCAGGTGGCTGCTGTGTAGTGATGTCATGTCTAATAACTAGGGGCAGCAACTAATGATTATTTTTTAATTATTCAAGTAATCAACAGTTTCAAAAATAATGACACATGCTCACAGGAAGTTACCAGAGCCGAAAGTGATGTACTCAAGTTGCTTCCTTAGTCTTACCAGCAGCAAAAAAAAAAAAAAAAGCCCAAAAAATTTCCCTAAAAGAATCCCCCAAAAAGAGAAAAGTAGAAAAGTCAGCAAATCTTAGTGATCTTACTCAAGTTGTAGTACGCAAAAGTACTGAATTTTTACATGATAAATGACTAAAATGATCACATGATTATCAAAATTCGAATCATTTGGTGTTCTGTAAACTAAGTAATTGATTAACTGACTAATCATTTCAGCAATACCAATAGCACAAGAGAGACAAATTATATTGCTCAGGCAGTGAGGGCTGTTATTTCTTTACTTGAGCCCTGTTGCTTCTTTCAGTCAGTCTTGCAGTAGGAAGTGAGATACAGCAGACTGGATTTATGATCCCAGAGGTACAGTATTTGTGGTTTTATATGCCAACATATGGTGAATTTTAAACAGACTGGAACCCCACAACTATGAAGCATGTTAGTAACCAAATGTTAGTTAAGATTTTCTTTCTGTGCAGTGTTTGCTCCAGCTAGTGTATTTTCTGTTTTCCTGCTCTAACCTAATGATATCTGTGCATGGATCAAACAGACCTCTGTGTTTTCTATTAGTCCCTGCTTGTGTCTTTTACATACTACCTTATCACTTGTTCAGTTTACTGTTTAGCTGGTCCATTTGCTGTCCCTCTCTACGCTGACCACTTTTTTTTTTAAATAAACAAGGTTCCTTTCTTCAAGTCATCACAAACAAGAACTTTTCTTAGCCAGCCTGTTGGATTTAAAGCCTAAATATATTTTA
The DNA here is from genome assembly GCA_900302535.1 of Neoniphon sammara. Taxonomy (NCBI): domain Eukaryota; kingdom Metazoa; phylum Chordata; class Actinopteri; order Holocentriformes; family Holocentridae; genus Neoniphon; species Neoniphon sammara. The sequence continues at coordinate 15,988 of OMKZ01033390.1, read as the reverse complement.
ATGTAAATAAACTTTAGGGACAACCTGTGAACTGCCGGTGGATTTGTCTCATGTATAAACCAAAAAACTTAAAAAAAAATTAAAATAAAAAACAGGTCAGGCTATTGAGAGGCTGCTTTTTATGCAGAGAAGAGGATACAAACTGACAAATCTCTCAGTCAGTGAGGAATTTATCAAGTGTGTGTGACACTGTGCTCTCATTAGGGATGACCTTACCTTTCTGGACGTGGATGATGTCTGGGTAGTTGGCCATGTGGCCCTGGTACAGAGCTAACAAATCCATTATTGGGTCGAGATCCCTGCTGGGTTGCTCAGCAAAATACTCTCCAATGGCTTCATAAGCCTCCCCAGTGAAGGAAATGGCCTGGTTGAGTCCAGCAGAGTACGCCTGCTGGTCCATTTCAAAGGCTTGGCTCAGGACTTTGAATGACAGCCCCACTTTCTGGTACTCCTTCTTAAAGCCGCTGATCTGCTTGCGGGCGAACTCACTGATGGTGGCGTTGAGCTGCAAGGCGCTGTCGTCCATCCGCTTGGTGAAGGACTTGAAGCCGTCAATTTTGCTCTCAACCTCCTGGAAGTCGAGCGGAGCCGGTGGGGTGCTGATGGTGAGGAAGAAGTTGGCCCCGACCATCTCATCCTTCTCAGCCTTCCTCTTCCCCTGCTTCCAGGCCTTCTCGTCGGCGCTGTTGCAGGTGAGGAAGTGCTGGAAAACGTCACACCTGGCCAGGACTGGGTGGCTGGTCATGTGGTTCATCCACCATATGAGGCCCTTCCTCCTCTTGGAGATGAAGTCCTCCTCAAACCGCCCGGTGGCCTGCTTCTCTGGGATGTGGGGCACCGAGATGACGGGGAACTTCTCCACCAGCCGAGCGTACAGCCAGTCAAAGTGCTTATACCTCCTGTTCACCTGGTTCTGTGTGTGGGTGGGCGTCAGCTTGTAGGAGATGTAGCTTTTCATGCCCTTGAACTTGGTCTGCTTGGTGGGGTCGTCGATTGTGCAAGCGAAAGGGTACGGGTTCTCCTGCCACTCTGGACCATACTGACCCATCACCACGCAGATCTTATCCCCATCCTTCACAAAACCAGACGCCTCCCCGAGCACAAACGCCTCTCCTCCTGACTTCACAAAGGTCGAAAACCTGTTCAGGTTCCTGCTCACCGTGGCAGAGCTTCTTGCTTGCTGCGCATTGCCTCCTCTTGGCACCGAGGATGTTGACACTCTGTAAGTGGCAGGCCCATTGCCTTCAAAATCATGGTAGCTGCCTGCCACTGTGCCTGGCTCATCTGCAACAGTGGAGTTGTCATCCCAGTCATCATCCCAGTCATCATCGCTCCCCTGGCTGGTCTGGTGATAGGTGTGCTGCTGCAGCTGCTGCTGTTGTGTAGGGGGTGAGAAAGTGTTGAAGCCAGGTGCTGATGGTTTAGGGAAGCTCTCAACTTTATTCTGTGTTTTATAAGAGGCGTCAAAGCCACCGCTCGGGATATTGGCGTACCGGGAGTCCTGGTAAGTATCCCCAGATGTGCTGCTGTTGTTGTTGAACGTGGAGGCGGCGTTGCTCCGCAGGATCTCCACGTAGGAAGCGGGGAACAGTCCTCTCTCCCCTTTGCTGTTCGCCCCCTCAAGCCAGCCCTCAATGTCCTGCTCGCTGTACAAAGTCACGATCTCGTTCTCCCTCACCGATATCTCCCCGGGGTTTTCGGAGTTGAAGTCGTACAGTGCCCTCGCCTTGAGCGCCATGATTCACAGCGGCTGCAGCGGTGCGGCAGCGCCGAGCAGAAGAGGGGCTAGCTGGCTGGCCAGAGGGGGAAGTACAGCGGGCAGGCTAGCCAGGCAGCCCACCCAAACTACTGGAACTCCGTGTACAAACTTACAAAGGCACTCTGGGTAAAAAGACTCGCTTATATCCCGTTCCTTCTTCGCAGGGCTTGGTCCGCTTGATCAAAAGTGTAAAATAACCCTCCCGTTTTTTCTCTCCAGAGGTCCCAGTGTTTGAAACTGAAGCGTACTTGGGGAACAACACTCGGCGCTCCAGCCTCCCTCTGATCAGACGCTTCTGTGCAGCGCTGCGCAGCAACCACACGTAATCAGTCCGAATAATCGAGGGAGGAGCTAGGATGCTGTAATCCATCAGGCAACACCAATCAAGCCTTGTGTGTATTGAGGAAACATTCCCTGAACTGATGAGTGTAAAGGACGAGCAAATAGATGCACAGAACACAAGCCCAGCCTCCCGTATGATAAGGGTTTTGTCCAAGGAACCCCCACCTGAGAGGATTTTTGCTGTGTTTGTGTTGTAGGTGGGGTGGTAACAAAGGAGAGGGTGAAAGCTTTGATCAGAGTAGTCATTATGCAACCTCTCCTAATTCTAAGTTCAGGTAAATGCAAAAATCCTGAAATTTGATTAAACGTATGAGCCCAGGGACAGGCTTGTTGACTATTTATTTTTTATTATGATCCCTATTAGCTGTCACCTCTAAGTGACAACTAGTCTTCCTGAAATCCTCAGGGAAAAATACAAATGTATTAAAAAATGTTGTTTGACGTTTTATCAAAAATAATATAAATAAATATAAAGTAAATTAATAATCAGTAAATCGAGTCAGTAAATCACGTAGAGACACAGGTCAAAACAATAATTTTCACTTCTGTACAAAATAGCATTTATAAGACAAAATAGCAGCCATACATTGACACCCAACAGAAAACATTCCCTGATAAGAATTTATGATGTTTATGAACTTATTACAAGAATTTATTATGACACTGTGCACTACATTCTAGTAATTGATGTGTAAAGCTGAGGCCAACACTGTAACGCTATTCATAGTCATGAGGCCAGTTCTCAGCTTCCTCATCTCTCTTGTCTGGTTTATCAATTTTAGATAAGAGTGCAACTTCTAAGTGGTGCATGTCAGTTTATGGGAACCTGGGAACCTTCACTGTCACATTGTCTCAAAGAATTTCATCTGTGTGTTTAGGTTCAACAAAGAATTCATACTGTATACTGGAAAATAGCTAATCTAATTCAAAATTTTCATTTCAGGACTGAGTAGAAGAAGCAGGGAAATGATCTCAGCAACCACTGTTTACAGTCCTTGATTTTATTCTCCTTTGCTCACTTTTCTCATCACGGCACAGCATAACCCTAAAAAGAAATATGTATTGACTATCAAAATCAATGAATTCTGTGTTGACTGTTTGGGTTGTAAAAACAGGAGTCTGTTTTATGCAGCTAAGATAAAACTGCATATGGATGAAGTAATTCAGTGAAAGTGAGAGACTTGGTTTTAGGTTGAATGGTTTCTTTCATAGATGCACTGAAGTTAACAGTGTTGATCAGGGGAAATGAGCATGTGCCTTCTGCTAATCTGTGATTCCATACATCTACAGTTTCAAAAGAAAAATGAAGTGATGACATTAGAGTCTCCATTGTATATAATTTAAGAGAGGGCCACAAACTGAAAGCCACTCCAGTCACCTTGATGAAAAGAATAATATGAGTACATACATGGCTGATGATCAGTGCTAATGATTGGCCATGATTAATTTTTACAGATAGTCCTTATCAGTTCCTGCACATAAGATGTGTGACATCAGCACTTGAGTGATGGGAAATGGGTGCACATACAGGTGTGGTTGCATTTTTCATGTCTGACTGGATGAAGATTCCTCAGGAATGAAGTGAAGTCAGTTTAGTCCACTACTTAAAGGTGATTGGAATGACCCTCACTGTGCAGGCCTGTCTTATATTATATGCAGTTCATCTCTCAACCCAGCATCTGTTTTTGATGGATGTGCATATGACGATTTAAACATTGCTAGCGTAGGTGACTTTGACATTACCCAAGATGCTTCTCATGGGAACAAAGTATATTTTTGTACTAACTGAACTGAAACAATTACTCACTTATTACTCATTTAGTCATAATACTTGAGAGCTCTTCTTATGTTCCTCAAATTTTGAAAATTCACAGGCAAAGAAGCTCCAAGCTCGAGGATTAGGCGATATATCAATATGTCATTACATCTGTCTGATATTGGCTTTTCATTTAAAATCAAATACTGGTCAGTCAGATGTGCCCACCTCAGATGTAACAGAAATGGGTGTATGATTATAGTGAACAAGCATCAGAGGTAGCAATCTGGAAAACCAGCAATGAAACCTTCCTCACCCCTTATGGAGCTCCTACCCAATAATTTCAAGAGCATGGCTTGTAATGGAGGTTTTTGTGTCCCATGGCATAAATGCTTTATAGGTGTCCGCCCTCTCAAAAATAAAATTCTAGGGGAAGCACTATATCATAGCAATCTTTTGATTAAAAAAATCTTTGGTATAAAATGGTCAATTTAAATATAAAGAACATTAGCTACAAAATATCAGCTATTGCCAGTTGTACAGTGGCATTGGCATTTGCCTTCAAAAACCTATATTGGTCAATCCCTACCAGGCGGTTTACTGTGATCTTGGTCTTGGCTTTCTTGTTTCAAACTTTGGTAATGTGATGTTCATGTTTACAAATACTACTTAAGGCCACAGGAATAACACAAAATCTTAAATTGACTGATATTCCCTTTTAACTGTAAAGACAACAGACCAAACATAATGGTAACTGAGTTAGTATAGGGGCCCAGTCCAGACTCCAAGTAATCCATTTTATCAGCTCTGATACTAAAAATAGCCAAACATTTTGTGTTTGGTTGACACACAACTACATCAGCAAACCATTTCACTGCATGTTGACATGGAGAGCAAAACAAGAGGGCTTATGAACCATACAACACTGAGTGATTGTTGATGAGCACTTTGATCTGGTAGATACTGCCCCCTTGTGGGAATTATTGACATTTTTGTTATGGACATGAGACCCACAGACTAAAGACTATAGGGAATAAGTATTACAATAAGAATTTGATAATCCGTGCTGAGAACGTCTCTTTTTTTCCTTAATAGAATGAAGGGTCAGCTGCAGAACAGCAGCCCTAGAGGGATTCAGTGTCTTGTCCAAAGACATTTCAGCAAGGCAGGTGTTCACCAAATGGGGGCTTTAATGCTGATCCACTAATTGAGAGGGAAGTCTCCTTACTCAGCAAGCCACCCAGGTGCTCTGAAGTACGGTTAACAATGTGTGTGTAGTAAGAATTGGGGTGAGAGTGTGAGTTTGGTTGCTCCAGTTTGAATTACCACTAACAAAACTAGCCAGATGTTTTTTTTTTTTTTTTAAATGAACAGAAACCTCCAAGAACTCATCTGAATTTACTGCTGCCACATATTTTTTCCTCACTGAAATAAAAAAACATGACATGCGTGAAATGTGAATTGTAAACCATGACATGCTAGCTTTATGACCCTATAACCATGGAACAGCTGCGTTTAACTTATCATCCTACAATAGCAGACTCCTACAGGCCACCAGAGGTCACTCCTCTCACACTTATCTGGTGCAAACACAGAAGAGAGACAACAGTGTTATTCTCTGCATCTGTCTCTGACCAGACTTTGGACCTGACAAGGGTTGTCATGACTGAAAAGCATCACTTTTATAAATTTACATGAATGCATGTATAATATAGTCACTCACACTACTGATGTGCATTGAGTGGATACCTACTAATCAAATCATGACTCAGTAAAATATTTTAATGTTTGAATTTTGGTGTATTTTCAATATTCTCCATCATTGTAAGACCTGTGCAGAAGGCATTCAACTCACCCACCCATCCATTTATTGTGTTCAGGAAGATTTTCATTTATAGAACAGCACATAAAATATTGAACAGAAGAGTGGTCTCCGGGGAATGTGGATTACTTCAGTATGCAGCCTGCATCACATTATAAGACATGTGATTTATACCATTCGTCTAATCAGGATGATAGCAAATAATTGTTTCGCCTGGGCTCAAAATATATGCTTCCAACCAGATAGTTCTTGCTCATTTTTATGCTGTTAATTTGGTCCTGTCTGGTTTAGACAGCCACACTGCAAACACAGTACAGTTTTCTGAATATGAATGGCCTGGCTGTTAATGCAGAGGAGCTGTGGATTCAGCAGTGACATACAGTTGAATTAGCAATTGTCATACCCATCTTTCTTTTGCATGGCTCTCATAGGAAAAGCAATCATGAGCCACCTTTGGACACCTTGATGAATGGATGGAGGGCAGCATTACTTCATTTAAAATGTTAAAGAGGCAGGCCAAAGATGACATGCAATCAGTTTTTAGTTGAACCCATAATCACATATGAGGTTTTGTTTCTGGACTAATCTAAGAACTCATTTGTAACTTAGGGCTCTCACCTCTCATCTTTGCATCTTATGATATATCAAGTGATAGCAAAAGCTGCTACAATGGAAATATCCTTCAGATTTTCAGCTGTAACCATGCAGGCTTAGCTGTATATGCTTACTGTGGTTTCCTTTCATACATTATGTCTTGTCTGAAGTATATGTGAGGTCCTGTTATATTTTGTCTCACACCTGGTTAGTTAATCCTGTATTGTGTAACTGCCTAGTAATATGTCAGCACCAAATGACCGGGTCAAATTCCTTAGTTTAGTGTACTTGTTGCACTTGGCAAATAGAGTATGCCTCATCACAGAGCCACCTAGTGGCGGAACAAGGTTTGGACTCTACAGATATCGGAAAAATGTACAGTGCAGGCCAATCATTTTACTATCGATAGTTTGTTCCCTACCCGCATCTTTTGTCTTTTAATCATTTTGATGTTTATTTTTCAGTTGATTTGAGTAAAATAAAGAGGGCAGCATATCAACCACATCGCATGGACTCTAACAGGCTATTATTTGCCAAATTGAAGGGGATGACAGTTACTTTGAGAACATCATTCCTCAAGTGAAGAGCAGTCAAATTCGTGTGTGTAAACATGTCCAAGGCTCTAAGCAATGCCATGATGCACAGCCTGGAGCTTCTTACCAAAAAATAAACTGCTGTCTTCATCTGACACAAACATTGTCTATCGGAATTTTTACATCTAGACATGTGGGGTAAAACTTTTAAATGTGAGGTTCTGTGAGAGTTTTATTCGCCCAGTTCCGTATGACACCAATGCTAAAATGAATATCTGATTGCAATTATGAATTCAATACTGCCGCAAACACATTTTTGGCCTGCCTATAATGATGGCAGTGTAATGTGGGAAACGTGGCATGAGCGACTACATATTTCTGTCTGCGAGGAATGACACATTCTAATGGCACTTGGTTCAATGTGAACACAATTTTCAAGTGTACTTATGGTTGAAGGATTGCAGATTTTTTTTTCTACCTCATTTGGAAGTCAGCTGATAATAAAATTTGGAAAATCATTCTTTAACATGGAAACGAGCTGTACATTACAGCTGAATTCCAAACCAGAAAATGTGCTCTTACAGCTGCATTACGGATGTTTTCTTTTTTATGTTATATATTGTTGTACATCGACGTTATATTACAGGTCAGGCAACATGATAAACTATTCTTTTGGTTGGGGTTATCGGAAAAATTATGATTTATTATTATAACAATGAATATGCTACACAGCTCAGAGCGGTCATTTTCCATCTTTGAAATCTGAAATGAAATTCAGATGGTCGATGTGATGTAGCTTAAAATGTTGTAAACATGTTCTAACTGAAAACTTTTTTTGATGGTGTATAACCGAACCACTACTTACAATAACTGACATAAATAGCAGCGTTCCCTTTACCGAATGAAAATAGGGACCATGTGTTTGGTCATGTGACCACACTACGTGCTGAAACGACGTCAGTGACGTAGCGTTGTAGGCTTCACTAGTTTCCTCAACCAGACCCTCTCTGATATTGTGTGATAAAACTGGAAGTCAGCCGGTGGACCAGAGGGTCTTTATTCAGAGAAAGAGATACAAACGAAGGGGACTTCATTTTTGTTAACAAAAGCCGTCGGTGCTGCATTGAAACCTGGGTTCACGGTGAAGAAGACAGCGAATATTCCTGTTTGTAATCCTACCAAAGGCTGATTTTATTTTGCTCTGGCTGTCGAAAGGCGGGGAATACAAAGCGTCGTGTGCCCAAAATCCATTAAATTTGCACCCGCCGAGGCAAAATCAGGATTACTGTAAAACCAATTCGTGCAACTGTGACTGGTCAGCAATAGTACATGGATTATCTGGTAAGTAACTGAGTCGTCCTGTATTGGTATTGCTCTTTGTTATCAAAGATTGGCTGAGGATTTGTTGCCATTTGTGCACCCCTCCCAGACATTGGACTGTCATTCAGGTGTGAGACTGTCAACAACCTAACTGAAGTAACGTTAGCTAACGACAGTTTCAGTTCTTTGCTAATGTGTCTGTTGGATCATCTCGTTGCCTCTCAGTGTTGACTTCTGTGAATTAGGTCTAACTGGTCGACCTACACCCCGGTCTGTTTACATGTGAAACACGATAACGTCCGTTAACTACACCTTTGAAGTACTTTTACTTAATGTAGCCATAATTTTTCACTTTTTGAACTGTTTGAAAACTCGCCGCCGAGTCAAACAGTTAGCTGCACTGTTAAAAAAAAGTGTTAGCTAGCATAGGCTACTTTGAGTCATGATGTCATTCGGGTCAACAGAGATTTGATACAGGCTGTGAATTGGCTCAAAGTTTCATTTGGGTTTTAGATGCTGCGTATTAATTTTGTCATTGCTGTGGCCAGTAGATTTGGTACAGTGTAGGCCACTGTACCAACTTGGGCCTGGGAGATTACGGTTTTGGGCCTTTGCCCACATTGTAGGGATGGGATGGGTGCTGCTTTAACAGTGCAACAATGGGGAGGAAGTTGCAGCTATAGGCTTTCCCAGGAAATTTTTAAAGCCAGAGGAAAGAGTGCACAGACACTGTGTCGTCTTATTACAAGAGAGACAGTTTGACAGTATGAAAGGCAGAGGAACTTGCCCACCCAGTGTTACTAGCTTTTTTATAATGGGCCACACAAGACGTGAGACCTAAAAAGAACTTTGAACTTCTCCTTTATCAGGACATTTCTTGAGTTCAGATTGCACAGCAGTGTCCTTTCCTGTAATTGGCACCAAAGTTGTGTCAGTTGTGTCATAGTTCTCACAAACTGAATCATGTCTATCTGGTCTGTGCTGGTGAAAACTTGGCTTCTGGCCTTGGAGTAACAAATTTTTAATGGAAAGCAAAAGGGATCGAGGTGGAGCATTCATAGTTTAAATAAGTTATTCTATAATCTCAAGTGTTAATGGAAAGTTCTTCAGGTACACATAAGTCACAGTGATGCCAGAAGGAGTACCAACACAAGCTGTAATGAATGTTTCCCTCATCTCCTTCCATTCTCTCCTTTAGTCCCTGCAATAAGAGGACATGATCAAGCTTTTATTTCACTCATTTAGTAATTTAGGAAAGATTGAGGCAGTGTGCACTAAATTTGACATATTTTGATTTGGTTTTGGAATATGATTGTGTCTGAGGCTCAGTGGCTTCCGCCAATTTACTGTATAATTAGGGAAATGAATTTTCTGGCTTTCGACGACTTAAGTTTTTCTGTGACCGACACTTTTCTGCGGGTCCGGCCTGCTGTGGAAAAAAAGCACAGCTGTAACTGTGTGGACTGTCTGAGCTGAGTGCTTGGCTGTCCTCAGAGGTCAGGCACTCAATAGGCGCTGGGCCTCCTTTCCCGCCGTGCAACACTGGAGACCTGGCACAAAACTCAGGCTCCAGCTACGTCTGCCTCTCTCCCAGCAATCAATAGGCGCTTCTCGTATTAGAAAACTAAACGTTGATAAATGCATCTAGGCTGCTTCCTGCTCTTTCTTTTACCCAGGGAAGGTTTTCAGGTGTTACTGTCCCAGTAACCTTAGGCCAATTGGGTAAAGTTGACTGGAAACATCATGGCACATTGCTGGGCAGTTACAGTAGTTTGACTTATGATGGTAGTTCACTATAGACGGGGCCTATGGTGGATTCTGTTTCAGCTGGCAACAGGAGCACGCTGAAGCTCCATACCACTGCATGGTCAGCGTAGTGTTAAAAAAGATCACACAAAACGGCAGCACTGAGAGAGGAATTTGGTGCTAGCTGTTGCCATGATACAGCCGTACCAAATTACAAGTGCACCGTGTGGCGAACTCTCAGACCCTAATCTGTTGCAGTCTCTGACAGATTTGACAAATTGCAGGTGTTGTGCATGCCATCCTATATATAGTTTGTGTGTGAGGAAACCAGACTACAAATATATTGGTCATGTTTTACAGTAGCGCACAGGCGGCTACTTTTGCAAACAGTGACATGTTTTTCCCCTGCTGTAACATTGGACGTCATACTCCAATCATACTTTTGCTGCATGGCCTTATGCTAAATAGGGATGTTTCCCTGTATTATTTGTGCTCAGTTTATGGATGTAGCCAAATGTGTAGACTGTGGGCTGGTCTACAGACTGAAACAACTTTTTTGTTAGTGGAAAAAAATAACTATATATGTCTGCTGCTTATAAATGATTATTCTTCAGGTAAATTGACATGCAAGTCTTATCTGCCCTAAAGGAAACCAGGTCTGTTATGCTGCACTTTGTCTGATGCAGAAACAACCAGTACTGTATGCGTTTTGTGGAATTTAAATTACAATCGACTGGCCTAGATTCAATGATAACAACCACCCCACATTGACTCCAGACAATGGTAGTGGTGGGTGAGATGGAATAACTAGACAAATCCTCGTCTAACGCTGGGTGGATCCACACTTCTGCACATCTGGCTCATGCTCAGGATGCATGAAATAGGAGGAAAATTGGGTGAAATGGGGCTCTGTTGCATCCTTGATTATTATTATTATTTTGTTAATGCAGTAGCTCTTTGGAGTAGTTGATTTTGATTGGTTTGCTTGTATGTATTTACTTTGTTAAGCATCTGAACTACATATGTAGCTTTAAGCAGTTGACTGGTCTCACATTATACTTGGGCTGGAATGGTACGTCGAAAAAAACAACATTCAGTACACCAGCCCCTGTTACAGACATGAGTGAATGAATAACATTTGGTTTAAACATGTGACTAGGGATTGGTAAAATACAGGATAATAGCTAAGCTACTTGCTGGATATGTGATGTTTTAGATCAGGTTAAAATGTCAGGCACAGTTACCAATGACTATCTGAATCTACAGTAATAGCCTGTACCTCAAAAAATAATCTTGCAAGCAATTTTACAGTGATTGATGGCTACAGTAGATTAACGTCTCTCATATCCAGATCGCATCTGAACATCATTTAGCCTGATTATAACATCTGGCATTAAAAGGAATTTCCAGTGTCCACATTGAGCCTGTATTGCAATTTCCTTGCAAAATACAGACTTAATGTGCACATTACTTCCTTCTGTAGATAATTTTTAAAGATGTAGCAAGCCATATGGAAATTGCATCATTATATGTAGTCTCACCTTACTTGTGAAAATGGAGCAAGAAGCTGCCTTAGACATAGGAATCAGCTGAGAAGGCAGTTTTATGCAGCTGTTATTACTATTAATAGTTTTGTCAGACCAAAATGACTCCTAGTTTCACCTGCTCAGCCATAAGAATCCTCTCCATTTCTGATAGGTTACTGTTTTCAATTTACTGCTTTTAAGTTACTATCCAAGCTGCCAGCCACCCAGCCAGCCTGTTTGCTTTGTTCCCAATTTGATTGTGCTCAAATTATTTCCTTTTCATGTTGTTGTAAATTGTTACTGTGACCAGGTCTGCAGATGGCTTGGCTGATTGGATCCTCAATGTGTTTCGGGTGTTTCCACACCTGAATTTTTATGTTGTTAAGATCTATTTTGAATACAATCTGAATGCTCATGTTGCATGGTAATACACAGGTGAAGTTTGCACAACTAAACCAACATGAACAATGTGCAGCACAGCCCACTGATTAACGTCATCCTAGAAATTTTACCAAAATAATTCTTGAGCGCCAACCTGCCTCATGCCTTCTCAATGTCCCTGCAAACTTCACCAACTTTTATTAGGATCAGCAGCTTATTTAGACATTTGGTCATTATGTGAATGTTCGTTAAGACAAATGCACTTTTCATGCAAATTACAAGTGATGAAATGTCCACAAAGTTAAAATTATGGAATGTTATTGGGAACTTTTTCTGATGCACTAAGCATACCTCCATGACTCTCACCCAGTTCTCATATGTTACAAAATTGTGCTGTGGATGTTACATTCACATGACTTTTGCTTAGGCTAATGCATGGACACAATTATTTTGGTCAGTTTGTTAGCAACTTCAGCTAATCTCTTAGCAAGTGATGCCAACAGGGGTTTGACGCTGAAGGAAAATAAGCCTTAGGGAATTTAGGGCAGTAATGATGTGTTAGTACCTTGGGTTTCTGGAATCGTTAGGCCTTAGTTTGTTTGGTTTGTGAAGAAAACGCATGACCAGAACTAGAAATATGCGCTCAGTAGAGCACAGACCTCTGCCAAGGAGGCAGATCAGGAAGTGTGACACTCACTTGTATTCTTGGTTTGTGTTTGTCCTTGTTGCAGCTTTTGGGTTATTGGTGTGAGAAGTTAATCAACTCTTCCTTGGGGGCGTGGGTGAGCAGTTTTACATGCACTGGAAAAATAGTAATATAGGGACATTGTTTCCAGAAAATGATTTTTTTTCTTTTAAGAAAGGGAATGAATGTGCAGTACATGTCCCTGATATTTCTATGTCCCAGTCCTGTTTGAATATATCAATTTTTGTCTGTAGACTGGATCATTTCTACCAGATTATGAGCTAGCCAGTTAGAGGTTGTTGCTTGGGGACTCAACCATGGGGACAGACAAGAAAATCAGAAGACTGGGAAGTTCTAGCAACAACTAAGGGGTATAATGAAGGGAGGAACGGACAGCTCAATAGGCAAATCAGATCCAGCCTGTATTGCACATAGTAATAGAAGTCTCTGCTGGCTATAACGGTTTAATACTTCCTTCCCCCCAGAGCAGCCCAATACTTACTAAATATTAACAATAGAATGTAGTGATCCGTGTTTTCCAGATATTTTATAGTTATATAAAATATTATTAAGTATATTAAGAACATACAATATACATGTTGCATATATGTTGCATTTCGGAGTGAAACTTCAGTTAATTATGCACTTGTCAGTCTTACCATTGCTAGGATCTCACCTTTTATGAACAGAAAGAAATGTGTTTAGTGGAATCCTGCTTCTTGTTTGTGGGTGAAAGTCTGCATTTCAGATCAGATCCCCTGTCCAAGGGCACACAGCGGGCCATAGCAGATTGGCATCTCACCACCGTAACGCAGAGGCAAGAGAGCTGATGGGAGGTTCTTGGCAGCATGTGAATACAGCTTGCGAGCCTATGGGATACAAGACTGGTGTTACTTTTCTTTCTGTTTTGTCAGCTATCCGACAGAGTTCCACACCTCGCTGGTGCTAGTTGACATGTCAGCCAGGCACTTTTCAGAGGCAAACAAAAACAGCCTATGTAGATAAGAGCACCACCATTCTCACAAGATGCCTAAGGGAAGCAATAAAATGCAGATGGTTTTTCATCTGTTCGCTTATATTAAGCATTTACCTTTTGTGTTGGTGGGAGATAGCTTACTCAGTCTTTGTGAATGGAGAATTGATATTATTCATTTGTCTGAAGTGTGGTCAGCTTGGCCACGGCTCCTAACACCGCCCTTTATTCAAAGTGCATAGCTTCAAGCTGTATGTGAAATGCCTCTTTGCACATTCTTGGCAGCATTCCTGAACCCCCACCCCCATTTATAAGCTGCTGGTAGCACGCTGATTGTCCACCAGTCTCAGGTGCTTGTTCCTGCTGGCCAGCTGATTGCAGTGATTCGTGTGTGTCTGTGGAGAGTGCTAGTGAGTCAGCATCTCAGGCCAAAACAGAGCAACATCACTGCTACTGTAGAAGATAAAGGAATATTTATGGGGTTTAATAATCTTTTGCTCATGAACAAGCACGGAGGCATTTTTCTATTGACATCCATATAAGCTGATGCATCATTTGTTTAAAGAGGCATTAGTGGACTGTTTTTATCCTGTTTCATTTCCTTTACTTTCTATCTTGCCATCAGCGTTATCATTGTCTAGGTCCTACTTGGCATTTCCTCACTATTCTGTCTTAACAGATATGAAAGACATGGATTAGTAGAGAGATTTGTTGTCAGTGGTTTAAGCAATGCCTTGCCTTGTATCAGGGAAAGACTTTCAGGGCATGTTCCTCCTTTTTGTTACACAAGTTGTGGGGCCAGGCCATGAAATCTCTCCTGAAGTACAGTGTGATAATCAGGGTTTACTCAGGGACTGGAGCCTTGCATAGGAAAGTTCACTCTGATACAGAGCCAAACTGGATAGATAAGAGCTATTATGTGCTGGTTTATTGACGTATGAAGAGTTATATCCACTCTTGGAAGACAGTGACATGTACTCCACTAGAGAAGACACCCTCCCTGACAAGATGATGGCTGGCATGAAAGTACATCTAGCTGGGGCTGCACAATTAATCGATTTCATGTTTCGATGATTAATAATTGTGTAATTTGGCAATCTTGAAGTGTTTGTCATATTTTCATTCCCTCTGGAAGTTCTGGTGGGTGTGGTATATCAAGTTCTTTGATTATGTGTGATCAATCATACCCTTTGAATGCAGAACATGCACCGATGTGACCAAAATAAAAGTGAAGACAGAAAAGCAGGCAGCTCTGCATGTAAAGAGAGAAACCTTAGATCTTGACTTTGTCTAGAAACAACAACAAATGTGGTAGAAAAGAATGGTTTGCGCCAATGCTGGAAAAGAAAATATTTCTGTTTTTGTTTCTGTTGTTCTAGTTCTTAAAATTTTTAAACCACGTGGTGACAAACAAATTTTGTCTGATGTTTGGCATGTTCAGAACGGCTGTGGAAGTGCCAGGAAGGGCAGCCATGTTAACTGATGAGACTGCTCAGACCGCCGCGATCTGCAGCGATAGTTTTGGCACTTGGTCTATTTCCAGGTGCACGCCCCAAGTGAATTTCTCTAGAAAACACATTGAAAATACACTAGAAATGGTCAAATCTGCATCCCACACCTGCCAACCCTTCTGATTCTCCTGCCCCTCTCTCCAACACACCGTGCCCATAAAGCTCTTTACTGCATGTTTCAGAGGTTTTTGGCAACCCTGAGCATTTATGAAGTAGCTTAGTGACTGTAGAGAATATAATCATCCATGGATAAATATTGGGCAGTGAACATCATCTGTTTTTCCCACAACATTTTATGGTGGGAAGTATACATTAGAGTGAATATCAGCATACCACACTGTACTATAATAACGTATTATGGATTTATGGAGTTGTGTGGAATAATCATATTATTACCTCATTTGCACTTACTGGCAAGACTGGTTGGACAAGACAACTGGCCAAATTCAGTTTCTGCCATTTCCCAGTTTCCTTTCACTTGTTGCATGAGTATGGGGTTATACAAGGTGGAATGTAGTTAAGTAGAGCTGTGCCTTTAATGCACTGAGGATAGTGCTTAGATAGATAGGATTTCATGAGGAGTGCCACTCCCTCTTTATGATTGAAAGACCTGTTTTGACATCACTGTGTCTCGGGTTTTATTGTTTAGCAGTCCTGAAAAAAAACAATAGGTCTTATTTAAGCCATGTTCACTTTGATATGTTATTTATTTTTCAGACTTTGATTGCAATTAGAATCTAAACAAACAGGTGTAGCTTTATAATCATCAAAGAGCATATTAGCTTGACTTCTACTTGTTGCTAGAGCAATTAGTTGTCACTCAGCAATATTGCATTTGATCACAAGAGCACGTCAGCAGGTGATGGCAGCAGCTAGGCCTATAACCAGACAGGCGACCAAAACAACTTATTTCAACCTGACTCACAGTTCCGCTTGAACAGCCAGACTTCCAACAAAGCGTCCAACTCCTGTCCCACAAAAGTGACTGAAATCCTCATGGCCGCTGTAAGCTGAAGTGGTTGTTCCTTCATCCCCTTGTA
>OMKZ01033389.1:3670-21212 GCA_900302535.1 Neoniphon sammara | reverse complement strand
TTTTTTTTTTTTTTTTTTTTTTTTTTTAATAAAATAAATTTCTGGAGCAGCAAAACAGTGAGCATGTATGTCTCTCACTTTATGTGGATTCAGTTCTTCAACAGCTCCCACATGAAAATCGCACCACTGGAAAATGATAAAGGATTTGTCATTTTCTATACACCCATCTGAATCGTGTGCCAGTTTGGACCAATGTGCAATTGTATTACTCTTCATACATATTCTCACAATATATTTTTATTTTAGCTGTACACATACCGTTTGTGGTGTTTAAGTAATGCAGATTTTGCTGTTCTAGACACACAGATGCAGTGTGTGCGCTTTCCTACATTAACCCTTAGGTTGTGTGTGTGCGGATGTGTGCAAGTGTCTGTGTGTGTGATGTGCTGTATTTATTTGGCTATTACCCTCAGCTTGCCTTGGCTCTGTTATACTCTGTAAATTATTCACGCTTTACGGTGTGGCTTCCCTCAAGTCTTTCCTTTGTAATCAGTGATATTGTCAGGTAGCTCTGCTGAAACAAAGAAGTGAAAGATAGTAACTATGTCAATCAATTTCCTCTTATATATGTAACATAACATATATATTCCCTATTTTGATAGACACTTTTATTCAGAGCTTCTTGCAGTGTAATCATGACATACTTATAGCAGGGGTGACCCATGTGGGAATCTACCCACTGTCCCTGACAATGTTGGTGCCCTGCTTTACTCATTTAGCTATAGCCCTGACCAGTCTGTAAAATGAAACCATCAACCACCGTCCTACTAATGGAGCAATTTCCTCTTTGATTAAATCTGGTCCTCTTTTCGAATTTACCCTATGCACAGATTGCACATGAAATACCAACTGCTCAGTTACATCCCAACAGCTGCAGCTAACCATCGTGCAGGCGCTGTATTTTTATTTATTTTTTTTATTTTTTTTTGAAAAGTGCATGCAGTTGCACTTGTGTTGTTCTATCCTCCAGTTGTTAGGGTTTAATTCTCTTTCACACTGGAGACATTTGCCAGTTGGGGGAGACAAACAACGTGCACAATGGTGATTATTTTTTCCCCCTCATAATCACTTGAACAGGCAGCATTCAAGTGGATTTGAATGGTGAAAGAAGGGAGAAAGTCAAGAAAGGAGGGAGGTAAGGCTGTGAAAGTGGAGGGTGAATGTGTGTATATTTCTGTATCCCATATAATTCCCATGCCCCTCATCCAGGCCTACGGTACTCTGGTTAATGCAATATTGAGAAATGTTTATCAATATTAATATTTAATCAGGTTTCTTCAGTGTAGGAAATGATCCACACAAATGTTAAGACCCAAATTGATCTTAAAAGTTGCTTATCAGCACTTTTGATGAGGGCGTATTTGTACGATTAAACTTGCATGTCCTATAAAAGCGTGATTTCTCAGTTGTCAGAATGAACTTCAGTAGTGTTGCTGCACAGTATAAAGACACAGAATGTTAAATAACCTACCTGCAAAATCTGCCTTTCAGAAAGCTGTTTTCATTTCAGGATACACAGTTGTTTTTATCGAGTGTGACAGTTTTATCTGACAGAGCTTAAACCAGAAAGACACTGCTTAATTTCTCATTCCTCCATACAAACTATATGCTACAGTGATTCTCTCTCTGTCAGCTTGTTTGTCAGCTTGGGTAATAAAATATAGGAAACCCATGTCGAGTTGTATTACAAATTCAAAGTGTAGTACTCCTCACAGCAGAAAAGCATAACTCTCTATATGCTTATGGTTTTCACAGCGCATATGAAGGCCAACATGAAGACATATATTAAACCTTGGGTTGGTGACTTTTTTGGTCACATTTTTGACAAATCGCCTATACACAAAGGGTCCAAGCCAAACTGAGTGAACTGAGAAAAAAATCCGGTCTTCTGAGCTGCTCCAGGGGGTGTAATATTATTTGTTAAAATCTGTTCAGTTCTAATCAAACAACCAGTCACCTCAAGAAAGTGTTGCTAGCCTCTCAGAGCAGTGGTACTTTAGCTTAGCTTACCTTATAGCTACAGAGTTCAGTTCTTAATCCTCCATTGCATCAGGATCGGAGCCACATGCACGAGCGTGCACGTGAGCGGGAAGGACTTGGAGGAGGTGCTGAATCTCAGGTGGGTGCTGTTTGAACTGTTTGAGTTCAAACGTCAGACGAAATTCCACCCACTCTGCAAAGTTACATACACCAGCTTTAATCAGATACTGAAAACCAGATGTAGGTACACTCATTTCATCTGGAGAGCTTTGCCACCCGAAGTGGAATCAGTAGGATGTAACATAGTAACACACAGTTGTGGCATGCTGTTGTCATCATCATCACTATCATTTGCATCGTCGCTGCTGCCTCTGTCATCATCATCATCATCATCATCATCATCATCATCATCATCATCATCCAGTATCTCTATCAGTACCAAAGCTTATAGCATTGCAAAATGGCTGGAGCCACAGGTTCCAGAAGTATTTACCCCATTTTTATTTTTTGAGTTTAATGATCACCGCTATGTTACTCAACACAGAACCACAGGAGGCTCCTGATAAATAAACAATACTACAGGATTATGTTATGGCCATTGGTTCTATTCATTTCAGCTGTGTTTCTGAAAAATCCCATTTTCATGTTGGTGAGGTATATCAAATGGCACTAAATACTACAGCATCCATGAGCCACATCAACTATTAATACAGCAAAGATGCCAGCTAAAGCCACAAAAAAATAAAATAAAATAAACAAACAAACAAACAAAAAATGTTAAGATAAAATCCTTTCGAGACAGATCAGAAGAACTGTATTTATTGTGAGATTGCAGTAAAATACATAATTCAGGAGTCAACTACAAACCAGGGGCTTATGAGGGTCCTTGCACATAAATTTATCAAATTAATTCATGCAGTTTCGGCAAAGCAGGTCAAATAACAACTGAACCATTTTATTTATTTTAAAAGATAATATTGAGCCTTTTTGAAGTTTGTGCCAATCATCTAGGTTGTCCGTTTCCTTCACATTATTCCTGCTGGTGTCTGCATACAGTCTGTGTAGATGGAGACACCAGGGCTGGTTTTCCTCCCCTCAGAACAAGCTATTTGCTGCATTTCACTTCTGTACCGTATGAAAAGCAGCTTCCACAGACTTGAAAACTGCCCAAGTGAAACAATCCATCACAGTGAACATGAAGCCTTAATTTGGCTTTGTCAAAGTTTCTGTTTTATTGTTATTTCATTGAGCCTGTGTTAAGTGTTTTCATATCAATATGCGCATTATGTTACACTCTGCTTACTGTCAATCACCTCACACCCACAAAAGCACAAAAGGAAATGGAAGTCCCCACCAGAAAATAATCCCTCAAACCATTTAGCCTTACAAACTTTATTGTCACAGCCATGCCTTTTATTTACGGCGTCTTTGTTTGCTGGAACAACAGTTAGTTTCAAGCTAGGTTTAACTCTGCACATTAAGTACAACAGGCATTGCAAAATGACAGGGGGGAAATGTAAACTAGACTTAGACAATAGTAAAGGGACAATAAGTCTAAATGACAAAGGTATTATCCTGATGATGGTGCCTGGAAGATGTGGTAGCCTTGAACCCGGGCAGTATTTGTATGAAAACAAGTTTTTGTTAACACTATTATGAAGCTAGATGTTCTTTGCCGGCTGTGTCATCAAGTGTTTCATTAGAGTTCAGCCCTATCTTTGTTTTATGGTGATTGGCTCAGAGACCAACATGTAAGCGGGGACCTGCTGAGCCTCACACCGGAGCTGCATCGGTTGCCATGGGATTAATGATATGCTGTAGCCTCTGAAAATACACTCTAATGCCATTGTTACACGCTGTTCATTATAATTAGCTTTAGATTGCCTCTCTCTTCTCTGAGGGCGTGAAGGCATTGGAGTGTTTTTGAGCTGTTTTAGGTTTTTCTTCACTGATGGATAGCTCGCATTTAATGGCTTTTCATCAGGCTGAAATTCAGAGCAATGATGCAGACTCTTCAAGATATAACTTATACCACGGGTTCAGTACCAAAAGCACAATAAAGAGTGGGTTTAATATCACAAGTACATTTAAACAGTGACTCAGTGTGACAGCCTCCACAAAAGATGCTTGATTCCTTGCAAAGTGTAACACAAATCACTACCAATATGCACACGTGTTTCTCACAGAACTCAAACGTTACAAGACTTCAGTCTATGGTGCTTGATGTGCTACATCATCAATGCAGCTCTCACTGCTGTAGCAACATATTACAGTCAGGAATGTATGTAGGAAGGCCATTGCGTGTCAAAGCATATATCCATCCAAGACCCCACTTTCTCTACCACCCACACGTGTTTTTATCTCTAACCAGAAACACAACTGTCATCATTAATGTCATGTTTATGTTTAAGGAGCGTGGCTAGATTAAAGATCAGAATCATAAACAGTTACACTGCAAAAAAATATGTTTCAAATAAATCATGTGACATAGTATTGAGTCTTATTATTATTTTTTTTGATAAAAGTGAATAATTCTGAGATAATCTCATTTATTTCCAGTGCAAATTAATTTGCTTCCAGAATTTTTTAAAATTTTGCTTCCAAGATTATCTGTATTAGCTTGAACTATTTCAAATTTTCTTTGACTATTTTTATTGTAATGTTAGTAAACTTATTGCAATGAAAAAGAGATTTTAAAACTGAAAATGATTTGTTGACATGAGCAGCTCCTGAAGTATAAAGGGTGAATTCAACAAGATTTACAAAAACGAAAAAAGAAAAATCATTTTAACAAGCCAAACAAGCCCTAATGCTTTCCCTGGGTTTGTGTATTGTGCGGCTCTCATAGCAATGCCACAACAGTTTCCCATAGAAGACTGTATATGCACCAATCATCCAACACCTTCCACATTATTCCACTGTGCAGAAATAACTTTATTTCTTCCAGTGCCTTTAGGTGGCTTTGTCAGAAAGTCTGGAACAATCTCCTGCCTGCCGTGCTCGCTCTGGATCTACATGGGTAATTGCACGACTCTGGGTCTAAATGCCTACGCAGAAGGCCAGCAGGGTGCCTGTTCTTCTAATAGATAATAATAGTACGCCTTGAACATTCTGGTTTCAGGCGTATTTACTGATTATAGACACATTACACAGATAACAAGGAGGAGCTCATAAGACAAGGGATGTAATATTTATAGTCATTGATGTTTGTGTTGTAAATTGTGCCAGTTACTGTCATGTAATGCCGAGGTGAAAAATTTAGTCCTGTTTCTTATTTCACTTCCTGTCCCCTTCAAGTGATAGCTTGTAATAGATCCACTGAGTCTGACCGTCAACTCCTTCCCTGTCGCAAGAACAAGAGACTCACCAAATAAAATTGATCTGATCCAGCAAACATGAGTTTGAGCGGTGACCCAAAGCTGAATGTATGCTTTGAAGCAGGCACAACACATCTGCTTGAGATTCATTATCAAACCTCTTTTCCAGCCCTCTTGCTTACTAACTAGTGGAACTACTTTGTTTCTGTATCATATGCAACAGCTCCCCTCAGTGCTGTATGTTTGTTTTTGCACACCTAGCAGGTGAAGCCATTGCGTAGTGATACAGAAACAAAGTAGTCCCACCAGTTAGTAAGCAAGAGAGGGCGTTGATTGTGAGTGTCAGAGGTGTTGGGAGTGAAATTTGGAGCAGTTTTATTCCAAAACAAAGTAGACCTACAGTTCTGAAAGTGAGTTTTGAAAGCAGGAAATCTGAGCACTTGATGAATTAATCATTGTGTCGCTGGTATTGATCAGAATCTCGTCATCCACCCCCAGATTTGGTCATTTTGTGCTTTGGGGCTGTAAGAAGATTTTTTCTTGCTCCTTTAAAGGGTACGCAAATTAAGAATTCATGCATGTTTTTGCTGTGTCCTCAGACAGCCCCATCAGTGTTTCTGAACATGAACAACTCTATCCTGAAGCTATTCCTTGTCTCTGCTGGCCGGCTTTAGCTGTGCTGTGCTCTGTCTGGCTCACAGCCAGAATCTCCTCTGCCATTAGATCTGTGCCAAACCTGGCTGGACCACAGCAGAGCCAGTCGCCATTCAAAACAAGCCAGGTCTGGACAATGCTGGCCACAAGATCTGGCATAATGATTACCAGTGATTGACTATAAACAGAATACTGTGGAAAATATTGTACATTCAGTTTTAATATTTTGTACTGTTTGATTTATTTATTTTTGACATGGAAAAACATTTAAGTTGTTGATTATCTGCTGTTGGTATTACTTTAACTGATGTGCTGAAACTAAATATTGAAAATGTACTGTGCTCTGTATTAATGGCAAAAAATATATATTACACTGACAACTGAAGGAAGTTTCTCTCTGCACAGACTCAATTTCATACAGTCAGACAGCCACAGAAAAATGACTCCACTTAGCTTTACTTTTCAACAACCTTTCCATTTATGCGCTTTTCATTATTTAACTCTAAGCAAGTGGCTGACCTTGTAAACCAGAGCTAGCCCTACCAAGAGTCTTCAGGTAAGTATTCATTATTGCACTGTGGCATTGTAGCTGTCCTTCTAGGTGGGATATTCTTAGTGAAATATTAGCGCTAATGCCTTAAATGGAAAAGGTCATGATGAGGTCAATCCTCACCACGCATTACAGGGTGTAACCACTTTCATCAAATCCCTACAAATCACAGCAAAGTTTAAAAAAAACTGCAAGGAAAAGGAGTCTAAAACTGGGGGAGTCTTATTTATTTAGTAAACACATTGTATGTTTTTCTCTTGTATGTGAATTTATGCAGTATTTGTTTAGAAAATGTCTGTTTTGGACTAGTGGTCATAGGCACTTCATTAAAACCCCTTCTACACTGGCCTAATATCCCACTAAAAATCTGGACTTGAGCATGAACAAGTTAACATTTTAATTGCATTGTATTAACGTAGAGCTTTGTCTCCGATTGGCAGAGGTGTGAACAGTAGATATCGTATGTGATTATAGGCTCCAAATTTTAGGTTGGCAATCCTAATCTCAGTGTACTTTAATCTGTGTGACATGAAAATTTGCGGATTAATCTTTTGGACTGAGCTCTGTTTTATGTTCAGAGTGTAGTTGTAATGAGAGACCACCAGGGCGTAACATCAGAGAAAATGCTGTGTTTCAGTCAGGTCGGAGGATTATGACAACAGTTTACCTGGAGGTGAATGGCTCTTTTTTTAAGCAGGAAGTCCCAGGTACAAAAAAACCTCCATGTAAAGCCCGCTTGCTCGGTGTAAAAGTGGTATTTGACTGCATTACTTTTCATGCATGGACACACTCTATTTGTTCTTCATACTATAAATTCCATAAAGATTTTTCTGTGAAATTATACCCCTTAAGATGCTAAATCACAAAGCTGAGTTGCAATAGAGAGTCCCATCCTCTCTAATTGAGACCCTGTACATTTGCCCATTTTGCCCAAATGAAATTCTGGTGTCCCGTATTGTCAGTTCTTCTCCCACGGCCAGCAATGAATAAAAAATTAGTAGCACAATACAACCTGTCTCCTGAACGTCAGTGAGTGAGCACAGCTCCGTCCAGGGAAAACTGGACTCACCGACGTTAAATTTTTTGCCTGTCTCATCTCTTTAGTATAAAGCCTCACAGACCAGCGGGGTTGATGAACATGAGCGTGCTGTGTGCGGTTTATTGACGTCACGTTACATAATGTGAGGGAACTTAAGTTCAAATTTTTCATGGATTTACCTCTTGCTGCCTTTTGGAGACACAACATCCCAGCTTCCCTAGTGAAGCTTTCAAGAGAATCATATTAATATATCCCCATTGCGCCGGACACTTGGAACTACTTATAGTATTTTTTGGACACACACCAGACCAAACTCTCTGAAAGAACTTTTTCATTTGAAACCTTAATGGTCTTTCTACATTACATGTCTATCTTTTCCTGTCGCACAGGGGTAGTAACACTTCCTCCCTGAAGCGAGCCCCCAACTGCGGCACACAAAGTGGCTTTGATGCGCTTCCAGTAATTGTTGCAGCTTCACGCAGAGGAGAAAAGCAAACATTTGTAAGACAAAAGATTCCTTGACTCCCCTGAAAGACGGCTCTATAGTGTCCCCTGCTTACAATCTGAGTTTCGTCAGATCTCCAATATGAAAATTGGACTGGACCTTGTGGTCTTTTCTCCGAGGCCAGCAGTTCCTCAAGGCCCCCCACCTGGAAAAGTGTTTACATAAAAGCTCCAACATGTGGGGTATTGCGCTTGCCATTAAACACCTTGTTTATGATAGAGGCCCATCCTGAGGCCCATTCCCGTCCTCACACAGCGAGGCAAAAATTAATGAATCAGCCCTTCACTTTTCTGGCACTCATTATCACCTCAGAGAAGAACAGGAACACAAAGCAGCTCAGCCAGATTATTACTGTCTTTAGAGGGAGAGAGAAGAAAAATGGGTTCAAAGAACTAAAGTCATCTGTGTTTAAAGGGAAAATCTTGATCTGTAGGTTCCTTGCATTTTTTTTTTACCATTGAACATACATTAAGAAAAAGAGCAGTTTCAGCAAAGCAGTATGCATTCTAAACATACTAATTTCCATTTGTAACATACAACATTTTTATTCTTCTGTATTGTATGTATGATACTATGGAGAAGACTTCAATTAGGTCATAGAGTATTTGTTAGTAACTGATTGGTATATATAAACATCAGTACCATGGCTTCTTCTTAGTGGCTTCTGGGTTCTCGTAAAAAAATGTATATCAGGACACCTTAAACATAGTCCCTGACCAAAGTTTAACCCACAGTTTAATAATAATAGTGCTATTAGCATTGCTTTGAGCTCACATAAAACTTACTGTAGCTAACCACAACAAGAGCAAAGTAACAGTAACACTAAGTGGTTATGTTACGTTAAGCTAACTACGTAATCCGTTCACCTGGCCTGTTTTAAAAGCTTCAAAACTATTGTGATTATTTTCCAGTAGTTAACATTGGCATAGCGTTAACACCAACACTGCTAGCTGAACAATTTTTGTGTGGATATATATGCCATATTTAATCTGTTGAGGCAAATCCACAATGTGTGCGGTGCCATTAGTCGAAGTGAATAACGTTCATACTTATGTAGCAACAACTTAACAAAACTTCAGCCTAATTAGCTGAAATGTCTCCGTTGCTAGGCTGTTCCAGGTCTGACCTGTACGAAAACAATGCATGCAGAAAATGTTTACTCACAAAGCATATCCCTAAATTAATTTACTCTCCCTATTTTCTAAATTGTTGGCAAGTGGCCACGGTATAAGCGAGATAATGCACTCCGAGGTCTCCCGATTTAGGGAATTAATGGACTTGGCAGAAGTGAGCGAACATTGGCGTTCTTTGCTTCGTCTTCGTCCATTAATCCCTTATATTGGGAACTGCTGTCATGGATTATCGCTAAAATATAATACCCATGATTGAGCGTCCAGCAGTGATGCAGCAGATACAAGGTAATACCCTCTGATTAGCTGCTGTGGAGAATGTCTATGAGAGCTGAGCTCTGTGTGTTTGGAACAGGTTTTGCAAAGTCTTGTGCAAGGGTAAAATATTAAGATGCAAAACTATCACTTTTTTAGTTGTGTGCATACTTGATAGAATGATTTATTAGTTGTTGTTTTTTTTGCTTTTCTTTCTTTAACTGTGAACTGAGAAATTTTAATGGGTCTTTATCTCACCTGCACAAATTAATCATTTGTTTCTCCTCTATCTGTACTTTTTTATTGTACTTAATCACTGTGTTTTTAATCACTCTGCTCAGTTTTATCCCTCAGCAAATAAATTACAATTAACATAAAACTAAAAACCTTTAGTTAGAGTGCGCATGGCGACCAACACGCCTCTGTTAGACAGAAATATCTTGAGGGTAAAAGTAGAAACATTGCTACTGGCTTTGTAGCCCAGACGTAGTGAAAAAGTCAGACACTGTTAAAGTTAAATCCTCCAGTGTAGAGGCTGTATTACCCCCACCACACTTCCATGACCCTCATGTTGCTGTTATCCATGCCTTTGGTTTTGTGTGCTCATTCATTACATCTGTAATTCTCTTCTGAGGTTGAATGTGTGTGATTTTTGTCAAATAAGCCAATCCACTATCTCTAAATCCACAATTACGACTACTGCAGCAATACTACTGCTGACACCACTGCCACTTCTATAAAATATTATTATGAGCGCATATTAGAATATTGCTGGGCATCTAAACACAGACATACTAAATGCTACCATCGAAAATGCAACATTTCAAAGAGGCTAATATGATTGAGTTTGTAATATCACTCTATTCTTCCCAGTGGGTAAATGTTATTATGAAAACTAGGACATGATTGGGTGTCGTTATTGTTTCTGTACAATTCTGTGATAATGATTGATGAATGATAAGTCTGTGGACAGGGATCTATTTTTAATCTTTGACCAGTTTAAATAATTGTTTCATCTACGTCCTCTTTACTCTGTCTCCCTATAGAGCTTCCAAGTCCCATCAGTGTTTGCTGATCTTGCTAAAAACGAAAGGGCAGCCAGTGTAAAAGCATCAAAACTGGAGTTATGTGTTCTCTTTTCTTAGTTATTGTTGGGAGCCTTGCTGCTGCATTTTCATAACTTGGAGTCTATCAATTTCTGGGTCATGCCCGTTAAAAGACCATTACAAAGTCCAAACGTGAGGCGATAAAACCATGAATGATTGTTTGAATGTCATTAAAACTCAGAATTGATGTAATCCTAGCAATATTGCTCAAATGGTATGACTGGATGACCTTGTTGGTGTGTTTCTCAAAAGTGAGGCTGGTGTCACAGAGCACACCCAAATTTCTGACAGTTGGTTTTACATTATTAGATGGAGTGTCAACCGAGTGTTTACCAGGAGGTACAGTTGTGTGTCATCGGCATAGCAGCGTAATGAGATTTTATGTCTGTGTATGATGTGGCCAAGCAGGGGCATATATAAAGAGAAAAAAAATGGTCTCAGTATCGACCCTTGGGGGACTCCGTAATTTACCAAAGAGTGAGGAGAGACATGATCTCCAGTAGAAACAAAAAATTTACGATTTGTCAAATAAGAACAGAACCACTTAAAGGCTGTTCCAGACACACAAACCCAGGGCTCCAGTGTCTCAATCAAAATTTTATGGTCAGCTGTATCAAATGCTGCACTTAAGTGTATCAGTACAAGAATGGAACACTCACCTGTATCAGCAGTTCTTAAAAGATAAATAGACCACAGTGCAGTGCAGCTACAAGACTTATTGTGTTTTAAAGAAAGGGCATGACTCTTGCTTTTTCTCAGCTGAAGAATCTTGCTCTAAAAGCTGTTTCTTCTCCAACATGTACAGCCAATAGCTGGATGCAACAGATTCACACCCATTCTCTGAGGGTTGTTGAAAGGCACTGTTTGAAATCACTAACTGAAGTAGAAGTAGATGATTGAGGCAGGTTGAGGAAATGTAGACACACAAAAAAAATAGATTGATGATACATAGTAGTGTCAGAGTATCTGACGGTGAAACTTTCCTTTAAATATTGGATAGTATGGTGGAGACTGACACATATGACCTCCCGACCATAGCTACACAAAGACAAAAAGAAAACCTGAAAATCTTGCTTTCTTTGCACACTGTATTTATTAGACTGTTCAGTTGTATTTTTGGCATATTAGTTCTTTACTGAAAGGCTGTTTCAAATCATAGATTTCTCCTAGATTTCTGTTGAAGAGGTGAGGTGAGCTGCCAAAAATTCAAAAGAATTTTATTTACTGGGTTTCACTGAAGAGTTTTAGTGTCCCATGATGGTCAAAACACTGTTTCAAAGGCTTCTCCACACTGCCAAGAATAATATCCAGGGGGGAAACAGTGTATATTTTTAATTTTGAGGCATAAAAATGGCAAAATTTAAAGATACTGAATGTTGGCACCAAATAGTGGCAGTTAGTGACTTTAGCCTAAAACTAAGCAGCTGTATCAGCCTTCACAAACTCGTATTAGTTGAACCTTAATAATCATGTTATGCAAATGTTGTTTGACAGAAATTAACATAACATGTAGTCCATACTGTAGGCTAAAAGTCTTGTGTTATAAAGTTATTGAAGAAGTCTTACCTGGCTGTTTCTTCCACATAAGGAAACAAAGTAAGAATCTTGTCAGCATGTAGCTGTTTGTAGTGT
Source organism: Neoniphon sammara (assembly GCA_900302535.1). NCBI lineage: Eukaryota > Metazoa > Chordata > Actinopteri > Holocentriformes > Holocentridae > Neoniphon > Neoniphon sammara. Next base: position 9,044 of record OMKZ01033389.1, on the reverse strand, counting down.
CTAATAATAAATATACATACAGTACAGTATATACAGTGTTCAGTGCTTTTCATTCTCCCAAGCTGCAGTTCCTCCATTCCTCCGTACCCTCAGACACAAGGTTGTGCTGCACTTACAGTAGAAAATCCTTGAACTCTTACCGTGACATTTCCTTGGCTCAAACACTGTCGAATTGGCAGAAGTAATTTGTTGTTGTCGTAGTGTAAATCCCAGATAATGAAAAATTACCACTTCCTGGTTTGCTCTGCTACACAAGTTCTGGTTGTGTGGTTGAGAAAGTGTGGAGGGTGGATGGCAAGTTTTTTGGCGGCCCGATTATAGAAAACTTTATAAACTGTACTGATGCTCAGCCAGACTTCTCTGTTCTTAATTTTAACATCCTGTATATCCACCATTGCCAAAGCCTTTGTAACTCATAATAGCCTCTTGGTGAGCTCACATAACAGAGTATGGATTCAGCATCACACAGCAGTCTTTCTCTTTCATATTCTCTTTTCTCTCCCTCTCTCTCTTTCTCTCTCTCTCCTCTTTCATTTATGTGTTTCATTGCCATATTCTTGACGTAAACTAAAACTCTGACATTTTCATGCAATAAACGTCCTCTGGCACACAAGAAGTGATGCATTTTACATTACTGACAGCAACAGCAGTGACGAGGATTCAGGGGAAGCGGTGCAATTCAGGTCAAAATGTGTCTGCTGCTGCCCAAAGTAGACTTCATATAAAAATGTATAGTTAGCTATTGATACAGGAGGCATAATTTGTTAGTTTACATAAATTAAATAACAGGCAATGTTATGTACATATTTGGCATTGTTACTTGGAAAAAAATCCATCCTGTTCATATATGACACAGAAGACAGCACTAAAACATTAACTAACTTGGTTGTTTAAAAACCATGATGACAGTCTGAGTTAAACATGCTGCAATTTTGCTGAACTCAAACATTTCAGATATGCCGATGAAACAAATAAGCTTTGTACTCTTATTGGTAGAGAAAAAAGAAACATGCATCACAATTAAGTTTTGGCGCCAAGCTGTCCTTATTTTTTCCAAAAATGCTGACAGAAGTAGGCCATGAGTGAACTGTGTTGGCTCCTTCCCATATATGAGAACAGTCTTTTTTTATTTGTTTGATTTGTTTTTCATTAGAACAAATAGAAGAAGTGGATGGTTAGCATTAATAGTGATAGCCAACATGGTTGTAGAGACAAAGAAAGGAGCACCGCCTACAGAAACTCAAATGTCACATAGTGGAAAAACAAACAAAAACAAAACAAAACAAAACAAAACAAAAAAATACCACACAATGACAGGTTAGCAGCAAAGACGTCACTGAATGGGAAGACATGAATGAAGAAAAGTCAGTGTTTCTAAACTCTATAAGAGAACATTTGCTGCACTGGGCTGAACTTAGAATACAAACATTTTTTCAGTCAGATGGAGATTAGGCAAATATTTGCAACCACAATATGAACATTCTGCCTCCACCATTACTAACTATACCAACCATATGCATCACATTTGTGTCCCACATTATACAATTCTACCTTTTAGTATTCACAAGGGGTTTTCACAGTAGCTGCTTGGAAATAACTTAATTCAGACTCCAACTGTCATATAAACCTGAATCTCAAAATCCAATTAACACAGGGGCCAGTCCCATTATTTCTTGGCAGTCATAAAGTATTTCCCTGAAATGAAAAGATTGGCTGATATGAGGAGCCATACGATATCCTGTGTATATTAGGTTCAGTATTTACTGCATGCACCTGTAATTGTGACTGTGGGAGGAGGGGCGTTGCTGTATTTCTGTTGCTGTATTAGCACGATCTGTGGCCCAAAACTCACCTCCCGCCTTATGAAAAAGATTGCATATGTCAGACCAGAGGAAATTATTATTGAACCATCATTATTAAACATTATTGAGGTGTAACGTGTTTGATGGTGTAATGCTGCTGTGTATTGGAGAGTTTAAGCAACAGAGGAGCACATATGTTATATTTATAGGCTGTGATTATATAATTCTGTAGCGCATGGAAAATGCTGGACTTTTGAGCAGCAGCAGTTCTGCTTCAAGCTCCACGAGGCGAGAATTTTTATGTTAAAATGCACTGAAAGTACAGAATGTCAGGGGCAATTACTCTTCTTGTGAAGTATACACTGATGAGGCGAATCCAAATGAATGTCATTATCCCTTATTGATTTCCCTTATTAAATATGTGCCAATCACAAAGGAGGAGGTGGAGATGATGAGAGGCTGAAAAGTTAGAGAGAAGCTCTTGGAAAAAAAATCATGGTTTGCAACCGTTTTTGTTTTTTTTTTGGTGGACAATTGTTTTCAAAAAGGATTTTTATTATGGCTTCTGAGAGGCCAACACAGAGGACAGTGTTGAAGATTAGCAAGAAGCTGACTGTTGACAAAATGAGTAACAGATGGCTGAATGTATACTGTATAGATTATATAGAAGATGTACGACCTTGTTTCTAGTCTCATTAATTGTATGCAATGCACTTGCAATGAATACCAGGTGCTTTTGTTTTGTACATATGCATTTATTCTTATTCTTATGAAAATAGATGTTATGTTATGAGGAATTCTTTGTTGCAATTTATATAGAAAATAATGTGATTATGTTGCTTAAAATAATTTAAAGTAGTACTATTTAGGAAATTTTGGGTGATGAATTTCAAATAATTAAGTGTAAGTGTGCATTCAAGTGGATAGGTTGAAGTAATTTTGGATATATGGATATATTTGGAAATTAAACACTTAATATATTCCCCCTCAACATGATCAGATAAGAAGAATGTTCACCACAAACAGACATAAGGATTTAGGGAAAAGTTAAGTAGAAGATAAATGGGCTGAAGGGATTGATAGTCCATTTTACCACACAAGCACGCACGCACGCATGCACACACACACACACACACACATGCACACCTCATTCTGCAGTGCAGAGACTGTTCATTCCTATTAATTAGAGTACAGAGATAAGATGACTCTCTGCACTTAATTAAAATGGTAGGATGGCGAATTTCAAATGGTGAATTTTAACTCTCATGAATTTGCAGAGCACTCTGACTTTTCATGTTAATAACTTCAGCCTCACAAAAGAAGCATCAATCTTTTAGTCATATAATTAATCTTATTTTCTTATATTGCTGATGTAGAGACTGTAATCAAATGAAAAGGTGTAACAGGTCATGGTCATTAAAAAAAAATAATGATCAGATCTGCAGCATAAAGATGAATAATTTGCTGTGCAAATTAATCATGCTGACCAGCTTACCTTAGCAGTGTGATAGTAAATAATGTAAATTAAAACCAAAGAATGAAAAATAATTGCCCAGTCAGTGCATCCTGACTTATCAAAGGTGAAATAGTTCAGCACATTCCCGTTAATGAAAATTTACCTTTGTCCAGTTCATAGATGATTGATATTTTCATACAGACACCAGTTTGCAAAAAAAAAAAGAAAAAAGGGACAAACTGGAATGTCACATGACCAGTCCAACCTCCCTGATTTCCAGTAAAGACAATCAAAGCTAATTTTATCATATTTAAGTAATCTGCCTATTTCACTTACCCAGAGAGCCACCAACATTGTGTTTGGTTCACTAATTCTACTGCATGCCCATAATTCCTTTGGCTGAGCAATGTGAATGGATATGCTCACAATGGAAAGCATGCTCAGTCATGCTTGAGAAAGAGGATGAGTGCTTATGCTTTGTTTTGTGTCACTGGGGTGGAAAGTCAACACCAGTAAGAAACCATCTCCCTCCTTCCTGTGAGGGTGTGTGCTGTCTGAGGAACATTCACATTTAAATCTCCCTGCAGACAGGCAGGCACTGGGGTGGGAGATAGGCATTAAAGCATAAAATTTTGCAGCAGAGCAAGGTTTTATGTAAAAATCCACCTGTTTTATCAAATTAGAAAACTGGGGCTGCAACACAGAGGAATGTCTCAGCCCTCCCTAATTGAGACCCTGCAGATTCACCCCCGTTTTCCTTCACTGAAATTCTGGTGTGTTGGGTGTATTCAGATTTACATGGGATTTGGCAAGTTGAAACTTAAAGGAAAAATTCACTCTCAAACACTTGGCGGCTGTTAAAAGACAACTACTGGTGATATATTTTGCATTGCTGAGCCTGTTTTGATGTTTGTTGGTGTATTTTGCTTATTCTTGCAGACAAGAGGCCAAACATAAATAACATTGCTATCCAATGAAATTGGATAGCAGAACATTTTTTCATTTTACTGATGTAGAGGTACATGGGGCAGGTTAAGAGGAAAGTGGTGTTGCAGTTCTAACAAAAAAAAAAAAGTAAGGGAAAAAAAAGCAATTATTTGGAGAATTTGCATCAGTACATATCTTTCCTCTAAATCTATCTAATTGAAGGAAATATCCAGCCTGATACATATTGACACTAGAGAACAATTACAGTTATAGTGGAGTTTAATGGGAGAAAGTATTGAGCTCTCTCTCTTCTATGCTGGATTTCTCCCTGTATGTTTATATTTTTATGGGGTTGACATTGAAATGTTTCAGCTACCATTTCTGTTTTCGATTGTTGAAATTTTGTTTTCCTATTAAACTCCACTGTAGCTGAGTTGAGAATCTCCCCCAGTGACAAAACTAAATTCATTTTTGACAAGAAATAGCAAAAATACAATATCAAGCAACAAAATGCACCACTAGAAACACAATGAAAATCTCCAATCCCTCTTTAATAGTTCATCAGTTTAGTGTTAGGCTGGATTTTCCTTTTTCCTTTAACAAGACTAGACTTTAAAAGCATTAGTGGCAATTAAAAAAAACTTACTGCCAGGTTCATAAAAACATCCTAAGTCGCTGCCTCAGGTGTACCAAGTCCTTGCATACTTCTTAACGTATGGACTCCAGAGCCTAAGCAGTCTGATAAACATCAGAGCAGATGCATGCAGTATATGAATGTGTGAATTGCAAAGAGTTATAATTAGATTCATGTGTCTGAAGCCATGCTGGCATTCAGCCGAGCTGCATGAGATAAGCAGGGAGCGGCTGATAAGGAGTTTAAGTCCAGGTGGAGCTTTTTTTTATCCGCTACATTCAATGAAGTCTAAATCACAATTTGGAACTAAAACATGAGGGAGCTGCCCTGCCCAAATACTTTTTTTTTTTTCTGAATGACTCCCATGAATCATGAGTTATTATCAGATGGTGAGTATACGCAATAGATGGCAGGGACTTGGTGGTAATTTATCACTCAAATAAATCATGAGGAGTAAACAAGAACAGGCTCCCTTCACACTTGGGCTGCTCTGGTGAAGGGCAAAGTTGATGGGGGTCAACATTAAAATCAATCATGGGGCAGAAATTGATCGAC
>OMKZ01033384.1:8748-19023 GCA_900302535.1 Neoniphon sammara | reverse complement strand
TATATACACAGTACAGGCCAAAAGTTTGGACACACCTTCTCATTCAATCCGTTTTCTTTATTTTCATGACTATTTACATTGTAGTTTCTCACTGAAGGCATCAAAACTATGAATGAACACATGTGGAGTTATGTACTTAACAAAAAAAAAGTGAAATAACTGAAATCATGTTTTATATTCTAGTTTCTTCAAAATAGCCACCCTTTGCTCTGATTACTGCTTTGCACACTCTTGGCATTCTCTCAATGAGCTTCAAGAGGTGTGTGTGTGTGTGTGTGTGTGTGTGTGTGTGTGTGTGTGTGTGTGTGTGTGTGATATGATAAATCATTTCAAAGCACTTCTTGGAATTGCTGGATATAGAAGTATATATTCAAAACTTTATTTCGGACTCACAGAGGGGTCCATAGCAAGGATAAATATAAAATAAAATAAAACATACAAGATAAAAAAATAAAACCACAATCCATCATTCATTTTTCAGAACAGTTCATATGTAGGCTATTTCACCAATGTTTTCTGAGCCTGGATGAGAACAGCTTTTCCTTGGGCCGGTTAGGCCTCTATGATGCTGTTCTCAGACTCCTCCAAGTGACACATAAAGTTGTACATTAGATGTCTTAGAAGTGCGTCACATGTAGGAACACCTGAACTGAGATATGATAGAAATAAGAAGATTAGGCAGGGGAGCGATTAATGGGATGAAGGGTTGCCTCTACTTTTCTGTTCAGATGTCAGTCAGAGGAGTAGGCTATCTTCATGTCAGGAGAAAGGAGGGATACTCTTAAATTGACTAAACTTGGACTGGGATTTTACATTTTATATGAAAACATCCAGATGGATTATGTGAGGGTAGTCCCGAGACAACTGAGCACGTTATACTATATTGTGTGAAGTGTCGAGGAAAGACAAACGTTATTTAAAGAAATCTCTGCCTAAGGACTTTCTTTTTCTTTTGCAACTGCCCGGCGGGAACAAGAACCATATCGGTTAATTGAAAGACGAATCATGGAGATTTTTAATATGGAAGTATTTTCCTGCACCCACCAGTGGAGTGCGGTAACGCGCGCAGGAGCGCCTGCGCTGCCGTAAATATCACGAGAAGAAGAAGAAGAAGACACACTCGTTATTGGCGGGTGGTAACATTAGTTTGTTATGAACTGTGATGATGTATTCTGCATAGCTGAGTAAAACAACAGAAAAGTACTAGCCATGGCTTCGTTTGTGACCGAAGTTCTGGCCAGCTCTGGAAAACTAGAGAAAGAAGACCTGTCCAGTAAAATAAGCAAGATGTCACGCAAGGTGGAGGATACGAAGGTAACCTACGAGCTAGCCTAACATTAGCTGTGCTAAGTAACGTTAGCTAACCTAGTGTAACGGAGTTAAGGGTCTAAACATTTGCGTAGTAGTTTTTACCCCCTGAAAAAGTACCCAGCCGCAAAGATATATCAGTCGTAACGTTGTTGCTCAAATGGCTGTTGTGTAGTCAGTATTCGTTTAATACGTTAGTCATACTGGTGATATCTGTTGACACGTGAATTTGAAATAGCCAGGACAGTGGAAAGTGTTTCTGGCGTAACGTTTCACTGTTGGACAAGCTTGATGCATATCCACGTCACCGCACGGAAGCGTATTCACCCGCGAAAAAATGTCCAGTTTTCCCGAAAAAAAGTGGAATAGTTGTATCAGAGTTATGAGAGAAGATTTCTTAAATTCAAATGTAATAATGTCACATTTCTGACTTAATTATGAGGTATCTCGATGAATCCGAACGGAGATGAGCGCTTGTGGACGTGTACTTGCTGTAACATGCACACTGCTGGATTATGAGTGTCTGAATAGCATTTTAAGAAATTATGTTAATGGTTTTAGCATGACTTCAGTGCAGCTGTGTGCCTAGGCGCCTGACTGTCTTGAGTCACCACGCAGCCAGCTCGAATACATTTCAGGGGCAAACACTAATTGTGAAGCATATGCGTTACATTGACTAGAATAACTACATGCTAATTTCAGTATTTGGCATGTAGCCCTCAAAATAAAGTCGAGAGAGTTTAAGCAGAAATATGGTTTTAAAGGAATCAGCTTGTCTTTTATAGTCAAACCTGATAAGTGAGATCTCAGATGAATATGTTATTAAATAATAATGATAAACACTATTATTTTCAAGTGTATAGACTGCACTGCACAGGAGCCATAAAGAATGCAGATATAAGTGGACACTAAACAGTTCACCTTTCACTGCTAAGGCACAAGATGCCAAAATACCCCTAGAGACCTAGATAACAAAACACTAACATTTAGCCCAAGTTTTCAAGTCAGATTTGGGCCGTCAAATAAGATACATATCTGATTCTTGGCAATGTGATGGCCATGTGAACGGTCAGATCAGAATTCATTTGGGGGGGCAGGGTGTCTTAATACCTCATTTGCTGTTTTTCAGTTCTTTTTCAGTTCTTTTTTCTTGTTCAGTGAGAGAAATCTAGTCTGTGTGGACTTGAACAAGTGCACTGAAGTCAGGTTGAATGTCTGAGGTGGATATGCGAAGGACAGCTGACAGGTGATCATCAGTGAGAGAAGATCTGTATTTGGATTTGTTAAACTTCATCACTGAAAATGTTTGTTCACATATGTAGGTCGATCCAAAGATCCAAAAATAAATACTTAGAAGTCCATGTTTGGTTAAAAACTCGGCACTCTGTATCGACCTTTCTTTTTTTTCCCATGAGCTGACATTTTTTAGGGATAACAGCTCATTCCCGTCCATGCTAATGTCTCTCGTGAGCTCAGTTCGCGGCTCGCCGACACAGGGGTCCAACACATTGCAGTTCTTGTTCTACTTCTTTTTAATTGCGACTTCCAACCAGAGAAGAAGAAGCTGCATACGCTCACACAAAAAAAGCGACAACAAAAAACAGTCACCTTCAAAATAAAAGCAATGCAGCTGTATTCCATGCATGATGTACACTTATTTACGTTTGACTGCTAACTTCCCGTTGACCTCACGCGGGCCAGATAGGGACGGCCAAACGGCTGGATGTGGCCCGGGGGCCGTACAATGCCCAGGTCTGGTCTAGACCCTTCCAATGCCATCTGACTCTATTGTGTAATATGTGTAAAGTGCCGCATAATCACATCTCTGCATGCATTTTTCCAGGAAGAAGTATGCGATGTGATCACCAAAAGGTATAATGACTTCCTACCTAGTCTTCAAGGATCTGAGGAACTCATGGGACAGGTTGATGAGGTCTCCAAAGAAATCGATGCCCTTAAAAATTGCATTGAGTCAGAGGTTTGTGTGAAACTATATCTTATTATAAACGAACAATGCAAAAAAAAAACATTTGAAGTTGAAATAACTGACATTTTTCTGGCTGCACAATATTAGCTATACCTAGACAAATGTTGAAAATGTAATTAGCCCCTCCAGAGTTCCGCAAAATCCAAAATTTTGCAGTAATTCCACAGCTTTAATGTAATATTCTCTTTGAAATCTGTTCCTTCCTGTCCTCAACTCTTTATTTGGACTGATTTTTATCTGAGGGACATAATTAACACTCCATCTTGTATGGCACTTGTGTCAGTGCAACATCAGTACCCTAGTGACAACTAGTGGTAAGTTTGAGAATCTTATGTTTTTGGCACTGAACTCTGTATTTTCCACGGGTGAGCCATTTTTCTGCGAGATTGGCCTCCTTTCCACAGTAAATTTCTTTATTGCGGAATATTGGAGGGTCTGTTTAACAGATTCAATACATAATATTGGTTGCTTTATGCAAGAGTAAGTGAGCATAAGCTGTGCCTTCTCTGTCTACATGGAATGGGCCAACAGGGCAGGCAAAGCATCACAGTCACACACTGGATGGTTACTAAACCTCCATTGTTTTGCACATGCTCGTTTAGAACACGGCTAAAATTTTAAATTCTCCAAATTTCTCGTAACCTGTATTTGTAACAGTATTGCCCCTTAAAATCAAAGTAAAAATGTATCAAACAGGCTCCTAATTAGATGCCTGCTAATGCCTGATTATTCTACTTATTACATGGCTTTACCTCACAAAAGATGTATGTTTTGTGTATTGTATGTATTGTTTGCAGGTGTAAATAATAGTTAGGCTGATAAGTTAATAGTTGTAACACCCTTTTGACACTAGGTATTGTGTGTCATATATTGGCTGGACTTCTGTCAGTATATGTACCTGGCTAACAGCAGGCTACAGCATACAGCAAGGCTTCATGAAGCACATTATTTTGGATTGAAACAGGAACAATGATGAGGCACAGCTTGTCAGATGTCTCCTATTCAGAAATAAGTGATCACAGAATGCCTGTTGACTAATCAGAATTGAGTGTTCAACATAGCTGTGTAATAGACCTTTTTCACAGCAGCCATTTTGACATGAAATAGTAAGTAAACACGTGTTGGTAATCACATTAATTAAGGATCTGTTCTACTCAGAACTTCAATTAATATGAATATGACACTTATGTTTACCTACTATTTCATGTCAAAATGGCTGCTGTGAAAAAGGTCAATAAAATAATACTGGAAAAAAAATGATATATTTTATTGACATATGTAATAAAATACGGAATGTTTATACTTTGGCTTGTAAAAAAAAATCTTACCATTTTTTAGCTGACCACAAAATGTAATTTTGAATGTTCTTTGGTGTGTATGTGGACACAGGTACAGCAGAATATCCATGTGGCCATGGCTGAGTTTGAAAAATTGAAGCAGCAGCTGGAGAAAAACACCATCATTATTAAAATGCTTGGACACCTAAAGGAGGTACGCCATAAATGTACACATAGAGCTCAGCTTTGAAAAATGTCCTGGAATGAAAAAATGTCATGAAGCCTGTCTTAAATGAATGATTATTATCATAGTGTTTGCCAAATGATTATGTTTTTCTTGTGCCACAACCAGTGCTGGGAAAATTACTTTCTAAATGTAATACATTACTTACTGATAACTTTAATGCTCTTCATTAAAGTAGTGTGATTAAATTGCATTATTACTTTCTGTACATACTAACTAGTTACATTGCTTGTTTTATTTTATTGTTTCACTGTTGGTGAGTTATGTTGACAAGTGCAACAAGCATTAGGCTATTGAAAATCATAGATACAGCAACAACAATAATAGTAACCTTTATTTATGTAGCACTTTTCATAAACAGAATGCAGCTCAAAGTGCTTTACAGTTAATATAAACAGTGAGAACAATGCAGTCAATAAAAAGGGACAATTAAGACAGCCATAACTAAAATGCAATTAATAAATAAGACAAAGTGTACCAATAAAATACATGCACTATGCACCGTTGAGAAAAATACATTGTAAGGATAAATAAACAATAAATACTTGCAATTCAAAGATAAACGATGAACTAAAAGTTTTTAGTAGAGATTTGAAAGAATTAACTGAGTCTAGGTGCCTAATTAAAAAAGGCTGCTTCACCAGTTGTTTACATACATAAGCCAGCTTTAGATGGCCTACCTGTAAGAGTTGTATATACCAAAAGAAAAACTTTAAAATCTATTCTATAAGTGACTTTGAGCCAGTGAAGGGAGAATAGGACGGGACTAATATGCTACATTTACTCATTTTGTATCCGAAGTAACTTAAAGGTGAGACATAGAAACAAATAAGTAAGTGCTAACAATCTGGAGCGAGACAAGAGCATTTAAGATTAGAGCACTAATAACATAAGAGCCAAAAGAACTATATTACATCAAGAAATCTTAACCGTAGGTGACAATTCAACAGTCTAGAGATTCAGCAGTTCAGATGGTGAAGAGCTGGGTTTTTAGGCGTTTTTTGAAGGCAGTGAAAGATTCCACAGATCAGCTGGAGTTGGGAAGCTCATTCCACCATTGGGGAACCACAAATGAAAAGAGTCTGGTTTGTGACTTACCACCCAGGGCAGGTAACACCAGACGCTTTTCACATGCGAATCACAGTGGGCAGGAAGGAGCATGTACTTTGAAGAGGGCCTCAAAGTATATGGGTGCAGTTCTGTTGGTTGCCCTGAACACAAGCATTAAAGACTTCAACTTGATGTGGGGGGAACTCAGATCTAGAATCAGAGGTTAATTTGGCGTGTCAGTTTAGATGTACAGCTTAGAGCTGCTTTACTTGACATGGAATGGAAAACTTAAACTGATGCAGAGGACAGGTGTCGTATTTAAGATTCTTCTCCCAACTGGGCTGTATTACATTGTAGAGATATCAATTCTTGATAAGCAGATTATTTCAAAGTTTCCCCAAAGAGCTGCTTTGGCTGTTATCACAGGCACATTTTCCATCCTGTCTAATACATTACATGTGGAGTTGTGCAGGGGGATGTCATTAGGATTTTTGGGGTGGAGCTTATTTCTCCACATTGGTAGCAGTAGTGAATGTTCACTGATGCCCTAGAAGATGACAGTGACATATTTAAAATTGGGATGTAGTGATGCTGGTGTCAAATATTCGGCCAGGAACATAGCAACACTAGCTGCTATATTTGTGTTAACAGCCTAAAATAGAAAGTGAAACTGTAACAAAGATCTTCACCATAATTTAGACTCCTGATATTCACCCTACTTGAGTCTTGTTCTTACCAACAAACAAAAGTAACGTGATAGGATACAAGAATGCTAGGTCTCTCTGTACTTTCTGGAAAAAATAGATTATATCTCATATTTTGTTGTACATCCCTTTGTGCACCTAGTGTGGACGCAGGGGCAAAACGGAGAAATAAAGATGCGCTTTCAGATTTTTCTGGATTAGTAATGTAGTGTGGACAGCGAAAACGGGGAAAACAGACATTTAGAATCGTTTATCATACAGGGACTTTGCAGTGAAAAGGTATCTGTGTGTCACCAGGGAGGAGCAGGAGGAGATCCATGCAGTAGAAACCACTACAATGATCATAGCAACAATAACGGCATTTTTTTCTGATTAAGGTGAAATTGGACATGGAACATGGCCTCTGAGTGATAGTCCATATTGGAGAAGAAACTGAACAGTCTTTGTATTGGCTAAAATTAGGCTTAAAGCTTAGCACTCAAAATTAGTACTGGTAGTGAAAAAGAGGCATTTGGGTGCATCCCTAATATAAATGCCCAAATTCATTAGTATTCCCTTTTTAATTATTTTTATTTCTATCATATTTTCCCATTGTCTCAGTTTCACAATGCAATGGAGGAGTTTGGCAAAGCTATACTGGAGAAGAAGTACATCAGTGCAGCCAAACAGTTGGAAAGGGTAAGAAGTGCCTCCATTATGTAGTCACAGCTTCAAATTGTTTTCTCTCCTTTAAACTTATCAGTTGGTATTTCAGTGTAAAGGTTATGTTTATGAAAGTTAACTGGAGCATTTTGTGATGTAATGGAATACCCCAACCCTTTTTCCAACTTACCCAGACTGAGACAAGATGTTCGATACCATTTACACCTCTGTACGTCCACAAGTCTACAGGAGTCATTATCCTAGCTCTGTCAAAATGTCCTTGTTTACACAATGTATCATGTGTATTTGAAATACATGTCTTGGAAATTTTCCATAACTGCTGAACACAGATGGAAGGATACATGTGTTCAGCGGTTATAGATCCTACCATCTAACTTCTCCTAAAATGACTCTCATTTAAAAAAATAAAATCCAAGAAGTGTATTTCAAATACACATGATACATTGTGTAAGTAAGAGCTTTGAAGGTGCTGTTAGGTTTATTTTTTCACGTTGATGGAGCTAGGTTAATGATTCCTGTAGATTTCAAGTCTTTACACTAAGCTAACACAAAATGCTACCCATCGGAACCGAAGCAGTGGAGGTGCAGAGGTGAAAATAGTATCGAACATCTTGTCTCAGTCTTGGTAAGTCGGAAAAAGGGTATTTGGCCCAAAACGTATTCCTGTAATATATTGGTCAAAATTGGATAAAATGAGGTAACTGATGCCATCTGATCCATCTATAATTGACACTGTGCTGTACTCAGGCAAGAGCCAGTGTGGATTCCCTGAAGGACTGGAAGAGTTCAGAGCTGCCACTGTTGAGAGCTCTCAGCTCTGAGTTGACAGTGCAAAGAGAAAATTTCATTTATCTCTTGGGAGACGAATGGAAGCGACTAGCCATCTGGAAGTTACCTTCCTCTAAAGGTAAGATTTCTTCAGAAATTGTACACTGTGGCAGTATAATGAAAAGTCTGAAGGAAAATACAGAAACACAGTGGAAGTTCATATTTTGTTTCTGGGTTTGAAAAGATTATGAAAGATTCAGCAAATCCCCAGTGTTTTGAAATTTTGTATAAATTTCTTTAAAAATACATTTTTCTGTTGCTTTCAGCTAATCAGCTTTTGCCAGACATGGTTGCTGGTAGATCTAGATCATACCAGAGATTGTCACACATTGTTCAAGTCCTGGTCAAGTCTCAAATCTTTGAGCTCAAGTCAAGTCTTAAGTCACTGAGAGGCAAGTCTGAGTCATGCCTCACAAGTCTCAGGTGGTTTGCTTAAGCAATAACAGTTATTTCCAAGGAATGTATAGCCAACAGTTAGCACCATGCAGTGTTAATTTTGACAGCTATTTTAGATTTAGTCTAGTCTTAAGACGAAAATGCATATTAGTTTTAGTCACATTTTAGTCATTTTTATCCTTGATAGTCAAGAAGTCAGAATTGCAAAACTCAAAAACAAAATAAAAACAATATGCAAAATCTAAACTGCACCTTGCATTCTACACTTATTGATGTGCTGAGTATGGTTCAGGTAGTTTTAACATTTTCAATTAAGAATGACAATATTTTTATGGAATATAGAGTTTTATAAAATAAAAAGATGTGCAAATCGAAAATTAATGTGCACAAGTGTGCTACTGTGGTACTGTAGTAGTGTTAATGGATAGGTGTAAAACGAATTGACGTGACACAAAGTACTTTTATATGCACACAAGAAACCTGATTATTGAGAGTAACCGTGTTATTGTAGGAAATTGGGTATCATGGACCACGGCGAGCTGTTGACTGAAAAACCTGAGTATACACATGCTCCCAATAATCCGTTCTTGATATGTTATTAATTTCCTTAAATTTTCATCAAAGGTGATGTTGACATATTAAGCATTCTTCAACAAGCATGTAGAACGTAAAGCTTTTACTCTCCTGATTGTGGTAGAGTGTGTATTTATTACAATTATTGGGTCAGCTTCCTTATCCACGATCTTTTCCTGCACATATGCACATGCACAAAGCCGGTCAGAAATCAGAGTAAGAGGTTTACATGGCACAATAACTGGTTTTCTCCAGCGGAAATCCAGCTTGAATAACCCAATTTCTCTTAAACCCTTACCCTGATTTTGGAAATTGACTTTGTCATTTACATGGCTGCCCATATGTTGCGAATAACCCAATTTCTGAGGTGCATATAAACATAGTAACACACAGCACACACTGATGGTCAGCGATATATAAATTTTTGGTGTCATATGAAACAGGAAAAGCAAAATGTTATCACACTGATAATTTTAACATAAGAGGGGGTTCTCTAGCTATGTTTGTCTCTTTTCTGCAGCTGCTACCCCAGTTAGACTTCAGTATTTTTTTCTTTCCACTCTGCCTTGGTGTGTGTGTGTGTGTAGTGTCTGCCCCTGCCCCCTGCTCTAGTTTAGAGCAACAGTGACTCTCACTTAAATGACAGGGAACCAAAGAAGCATATCAATGCATACAGCTTTGAATTTTGATATACTGTATCAAATGTTGATTTTTTTTTTTTTTTTTTTTGAGATCTCTCTATTCTGCATTGCTATCATCACACCCCTATTAGTCATGGACATATCCATAAGTAATTAATTGTCTTTGTTACCTGGCAGGTGGCCTTTAAACCTTGAACTGATAACCATTAAAGAATGAAAATCCTGGTCTAATGATGACAAATACTGACCACAAAAAGGGCACCACATTGCATGGAATAGTAATGAAAAAATTGTAGAATAATTAAAGATGCACCAATTGATCGGCCACTGATACAAATCAGCCGACAATAATGAGCATATGGGCCAAAGTCGGCCATGGGCCAATTGATTTAATAGTGGCTGGTATTATTCCGATGAGGTTTATGCTTGTGCAGGCTTTGCGCATATGCGTGAAGCCACGCAACACGGCAGAGTCTGAAACAAGACGTAATAGCACAGCACGTAGCAACATGTCGGAAATCTGGAGTTATTTTAGTGTGAGTGAAGAAAATCAAAAATATTCTATTTGCAAAGCCTGCAACGGAAAGATAAGCTGCGTAAGGAA
>OMKZ01033381.1:5735-28597 GCA_900302535.1 Neoniphon sammara | reverse complement strand
GGCATTGACAAGTGAGTCGCGTGTTGTTAGGAAGCCTGCTTTTATACAACAGTCAAACGAGGTGGAGAGGCAGGAGATCAAAACTGTGACCCTGAACTAGTTTCAAAGACGTTACGTGTGTGTCTGTGACTACACGTATGACTAGGGAACAGAGGGCGCATACAATGGGTTCCTACAGTACATGCATACTTAAGTTTTTCCCATGTATGTATTTGTTTTTGTTGTGTGCTGTTGCGTGATACAGTCTCCCTCTGTGCGTTGTTTTTCTTTTTTTTTTTTTTTTTTTTTTTTCCAGTTGAATCCGCACCGCTTCAAACCCACTCCCTGACATCATTCCATGAGCTCTTAGCTTTGAAATGGAAATTAATCACACAGGAGTATTCCCTGAAGGGTTGCCTGTAATACATGAAATGGAGCTTTTGGCACAATGTTTCACCATTGAGATTCCACACAGGCGTGATAGGAAGTTTTGTGGCTGCAGAGCAAGACTCCGTCGTTCTCAGAGGTGAAATCGCTGTGCACGCTACACACACAAACGCCATGCTACTGAGACGGGAAACAAAAAGAAACTCAAGCCCGTGAAACATCAGCATGCAGGCCTCTTTTGAACAGGCTGAGGTATTAAATTTCCATCTTTTTATACTAATTAACATCCATGCTTATAGATACCCATGGGCAATCTGGATACTTAGAGGGTACAACAATACACCCAATGCCTGTTAGTATTACAAAGTTATTAATTCCTACCATTTTGGAGTCTGTTGATGTCGATAGCATCACGACAGGCTAGCAAACACAAAATGGGTCTTTGCTTTAGGTTTGGAGACGATTGTGTACCCTGCTGGGTTTTCATTTTTCTCCTGTTATTTGACCCACTTAGCACTGAAATTCGATCTGTAGCCAAATACTTTTCTCCTACTCCGTTGTGTTGCCAGTTGTCCGCACCTAGACAGTTTTACCAGTTGACCTTAACCTTGTCCGACAAGAGAAATTCTCACCATTTTTATTTTCCATTCATCCTCTTTCTTGGCGCTTATCCGGGTCAGTGTCCAGTGGCAGCAGGTTAAGCAGAGCAGCCCAGACATTCATTTCCCAAGGATTCAATCCTAGTTCCCCCTCAGAAATCCAAAGTTGCTCTCAGGCCAGTTGGGAGATGTAGACCATCTAGCATGGACTGGATCTGATGCCAGTCATGTGGCCGATAAACATCCAAAGACAGGTGACCAGTGGGTCATCCGGAGTAGTGTCTGAACCACCTCAACAGCATCTTAGAGGTTCTCCCAGATCACTGAGTTCCACCCCTGCAAGGCACTAGCACCCACAGGTGAAAACCTCAGTGAAGATTGGCCAGTACAGAGAGCTTTGCTGTGTGGCTCACCTGCACCTAACGGACAGATACCCTCATGACCCCATTCACCCCACTTAAGAATAAGAGCCTGAGACACGTAAACTCCTTCACTTGGGGCAGTTGCTCGCTCCCCAACTGAATGGGCCCAGCTTTTTCCAGAGAGGATCATGGTCTTAAGATTTGCTGACCCGCATCACAACCTCATTAGACTTGGCTGTAAAACGCACCAATTCCCATATCACAGTCCAAATGAACCAAAAGGACAGTAATATCTCCAAACAGCAAAGATGACACTTTAATGCCAACAAAATGGACGGTCACCAGACCTCAGCTGCACCTTGATATCCTGTCTATGAATATTACAAACAGGAGAAGGCTGCAGCTGCTGTAATCCAAGAAACAAAATCCCAGATGGTAAAGGAACTGCATTTACTACCACATTTGTAGTCTACTCAAAGCACTTTACAAGATACTGTATGCATCACATTCACACCGACATTGAAAGGCGCCAACCTGCTCATCAAGAGCTTATAGAGGTTCAGTGCCTCGTTCAACAGCACTCCGACATGCTACCAGGAAGAGCCTGAGATCAAACCAGGAATCCTTCATCCAATCCAAGATGCGGGGGGAGTTTGTTAAAGATTTGTGGTGTGATGTTTCGGTGCCTTCAAGGAGGTTCTTGCAAACCATTTGGTTACTAAAGAGGGTAAAGGAGACATCACTGTTCTCAGCAGTGGTGCTGCTTATTTAGAATGGGACCCCTGTCAAAAGGTTAAGGAACACTTTTAAGGAGCTCCCAAACCTGATGTAATCTGTTCAGGAGGGCATGCTAGATGATTCTGGAGAGTCTGGGCCCATCTCCAGGGCAGAGCTCAGTGAAGTAGTTAGAAACCTCCACAGTGGTAAGGCAAAAGGGGTGGACAAACTTGGTTGTTGAATTACTGAAGGCTGAGTAGTATTAGGGTGCTATTGTTCTCATGTCTCATCAATATCACTTGGATTTCTGGGACAGTGCCTGCGGACTGGCAGACAGGGTTGGTGGTTACCATGCTCGTTTTGTCAAACCTCATTCTCTCAAAGCTAGTATCAAATGAATCAGTGTGGTAATTTAGTCAATAGCACCAATACATCTTTCTTCTTTTGAACAGTCACACAGTTTATTGTGCATCATATCAAATTTGGCCAGACAGTTTGAAAACTGGAACGCCTCCCCCGCTAACTGATGCAACGGTGTGATACAAGCCTGCTAACCCCGAGCCAAAGCCTACTGGGTAATCTGTCGCTGAATATAATTTTATGCTTCAAGTCTCTTTTTCAGACAATCTGCTCTGATCCAGTGCGAGTCTACCTTTGGGGGTGTAACTGGGTGAAGTCTAGATGATGTTGGGGATCTAAATTTTGTCTTTCAGCAGCCAAAAGGGTGTTCATAAGTATAGCGAAGCATGGAAAAATAATACAGTACAGGAGTTGAGGCGTCAGTCTTGCAGGGGAGAATATGTGATATTAGCTTGGGATGGATTGTTTTGGTTGTTAGCGATTTCTTGGCTAAGGTTTAGTTAACTCCTAATTGAAGGAAAAATCTATACCAGACTAAACCTAAACAATGGAACAATGGCTCAAACTCAGAGATGTTGTGAAATGACTGTGTGGTGTGTGTGTGTGTGTGTGTGTGTGTGTGTGTGTGTGTGTGTGTTTATGTTACTATGAGTCTGTGTTGCGACAGAACTCTCACTGTGTGCAGCATTAAGGATCCTGGTGCTGCACTTTCATCTCCATCCAGCTACACTGTGCCAGTTAACCACCGTCCACATCTCACGTACACCCCGCCTGGCATGCACACACACACACACACACATAACTGCCTCTCTCAATGCCCATATATTGTACACATAAACACAACACTTTCACATATGATGGATATGCTTGATGTGCAAACACACACAAACACATGTGAAAGTGGCTGGAATAAAGTCAACCTTACTGGGTCCTTAATTGTGACATTGAAGAAGAGACTTCTCAAAACAGAGATTGATTCCCAGAGACTTTTTCCCCCTCAGGCGCCCGTTTTAGTTAAGTCACACATGGTTGCCGCCTCTTTAAAAAGCCATCAGCATGGATCCATATCCCAACCCCACGGACCTCTGCATCTCTGCCTGGCCGGCCACACAATGGGGAAGGATGTGGGTTAGAAAAGCTCACAGGAATTAAGAGCAAAGAGGAAATTAATGTTTCTCTCTCACGCGCTCACACGTCATATCACTCACACTAGCCTTAGCCGAGGAAGTCATTAATGACAGAGTCATACATTTCTGCTCCCCTGCAGAGCCCCAGCTCAAAAGGTGCTACTTCATAATTACTTTTCATGAAGCACCTACTTCATGTAGCCACAGAATGATTACCTCTAATGGTGTTTCATTGTACATGGTCAGAAAATGATTTTTCACTGCAACTGTTACATTTTCTATGTGGGATACCAATTATAGAGTGCACATTTTACAGCTAATATAATACATTGCCACAGCAGATATGGTTAGATTGTAGTTCATCTTTATCCACACAGCACTTCACAATCTGCCTTGTTTAGTCTATTCATTGATCACCAAGAATTAGATGGGTTTTTATATTCAGATGCCCTGCAGCAAGCAGCAAATGAATGCCCAAGTGGCGCTCATACCTTTTCCCATTATTAGCCCCGTGCATCATTAAACAGGAGTGTGAAACAGCAATATCTGTAACCTTAATAAGATTATATCCTCATATATCATTTCTGCTTTAGCACACCAGCCCAGCAGTCATTGTTTTCCTGTTGTTCTCCTGTTGCCATGGTAGTTGGTTATGAATCCTTTCATCGGGCGATTACGTGTCCAGTCACTGCCCACATGCAACCCTCCCTCCCTCCACCCCCCTGCTACCACACACCTCCACAACACCACCCTTTCATCTCTGCTGTCTTCAAGAGGAAAAAGCCGGACTGTCTGGCTTCTAAGCAATTGAAAAAAAAAAAAACATCGCACTCACTGCTGATCATTAAATAGCAGTCGGGCTCTTCAAAAGAAGTGTTTAGTCAAAAAGTGCTTAGTTTGTTCGAGAAGTGTTAAAGGGATACCTTGACATTTTGAAGTTTCAATGTCATTTGTTTCTCGTGGCATGTTTGCGCTGTCAGCAGTCTTCATTTAAACCAAGGTGGCTCAATTAGCTGAGGCTTGATGCCGTTGTGCCACTCGCTTTAAACGAGGAAGGCTGATAATGCTAACAAGCTGTTTTAAGGAAACAAGCACAACACTGATGTGGAAGCTCATCAAATGGGAAAAAAGTAAACAAAACTATAATTCAAAGGGTGATGGTGTATTAAATATAGGAACGGCCACTGTGATGGAAAAGTCTTTTGCATAGTGTTGTTTAAAAATATGGGTTAAATATAAAAGATGCTAAAATACCCCATAAGGACAATATATACATGTGGAAAACAGCTGTATTCTATGTCACAAAACTCTGCAAAAAAGTTTTTTTGTTTTTTTTTTTGGTTTGCTCTTACTAACCCTCATGGCATAATGCGTCTAGCTGCGTGACAGGTTGGCACCGTAGTGCATCATGACAGTCACACTATTATCGCTGTGCCAACATGTCACAACCAGTACCCATCAAGACCCTTAGCAAGTCAACAAAGGAGTGTTTTTCACAGGGTAATGCCATCATGAGTCATGAGTTCTTGTCAGTCACGGCCTGTCACCTCGTACCCTTGTTATGTACCCGTGTCCCCTTGATTGACTTGCAAGTTGCATCAGAATTTAGTATGCACAGCTTGTCTCTCTCTATAAAAATCTATATTTGTTAAAAGAATCAATAATCTGTTGTTTTCCGTCCATCAGCCTCGGCCCCAAATCAGATTCAAAGCATTTGATTAGTAGCTGTTTTTGGAATTTGTAGTCACTGAAAATACCTGCAAAAGCTGGGACTGCAAATTCAAAAAACACTACTTCAAATCAATTCTACATGTTCTTTGATGTTTTGACTCTGATTTACAGTCATCCTCTTTTACTCTGGTCCCAATCAGACTTTTTTCACCAAAGACTGTGGGAAGCTACTTTGAAGTACACACCTTGGAGGCAGTAATGAGGAGGTTGCGCGTCGTGTTTGAATCAGACCATTACAAGTCATGTTGGTTGTCAGAGTTCACAACCAGCTTGTATGTTGAAGTGTTTTTTGTGGGGGTTTTTTGCCTAGCATTAGTCATAAATCTCTAAAAGCTTTTGAGCAGAGGATGATGGGGCAAGATGGATCAAATCTCTCCTTGTCAGACCTTGTTGTGAGGGAGGTCTAGTTTGCTCGGTTAATTGACGGTCGCTGTCTGCCGCCCAGAACTTCACACCCAGCACACTCAGTTGCCTTTGGCCTGGCTCAGGGCTCAGGAGTGATTTTACCCCCGGGGGTCTAAAAGCTACTCCTTCACACGAGGCTCCCACTGTCTTCGTGTATTTCTTAAAACGAACAGTTTTAAGAAATACTCCTTCGCTCTCTTTGGCAAAATGACCCACAAGGCTGAAGAAGCATTTACAATTTGACCCTTTTCTCCTTTTATTTATCCAGGGGAGGCTTGCAGAAGTTTGCATACTCTTTTTCAGGGGCAATCTGCTTCACATTCAAACATTTACACACATTCACGCCTGGGAATGGCTCGGTAATACCTCAGCTTTATACTGTTGACCACTGAGCCAGTTCAGTGGAGCTCCCAGAGTACTTAAATTATAATACTGTAGTCCACAAAGATAGCACCACACTCGGTGTACATTTGCAACCCTTAAATTGTTTTTCCTATTGTGTTAAGCTGGATCTTGTAAAAATCTCATAAAATAAAACAGGCATTTTCTTTTGGTCAAAAGCATGTCAGAAACATTACATTCAGTCACTCATGTACAGTTATGAAAAGAGTGACTACACCATACTGTGTAAATCTAATGCTGCCTTCAGGCGGTCCTCGTCAAATTGCAAGTCAGGAAAAACACATGATCATAAAAGACAAGTTATAAGGGTATTATTTTCTATTGACCTGGTACATTCTTTTCAGATTGTCCACATGTATCAGCAGTACTTAAGGCCACAATTTGTACACTTGCCTGAGTTTATCACTTGTATTTACGACTTTGTTGGCCGTTCCAGTGCAAATTTCCAGTGGCAAACTTGGAAAAAAGGGGGAAAAAGTAGTTCCAATTACAGATACCAAGGAGAAAATTCATAATGCATTCCTGTGATAGCAAAACAACTTTCAAAAATATGCACAAACATCTGCTGCACTTTTTTTCTCTTTTTTCCTCTATTTTCTCTTACTTGACTCTATACTAGAGCGAAATAAAAATATTTCAAACATCATAATGGGGCATGTATTCATCATGACAAATATATTCAACTTTTCTCGATGATACTTGGGCTTTCACCCAGGTTCCTCTGGTTGGACAGTCTCCTTTACTCATCACACAACTCTGTTGCTGCATCTTGACCATGACATCTGAATAGACCCCCTCCTTTATTCTCTACCGCCCCCTGCAGGACAATCCGGGAGCACCTGGGAGAGCAGGAGGTGTCCATCTCTCTGACCATTGACTCCCTGGAGGAGGGCGACCTGGGCAACTACTCCTGCTATGTGGAGAACGGCAACGGGCGACGCCAGGCCAACATCCAGCTCACCAAGAAAGGTGTGGCAACAATACCATTAACATGCACACGCAGTTATCATTATGCAAAGACAGATTACAAACAGGGCATTCAGCCTTTGGTGAGATGTAAAAAGTTAATTTAGCCTAAAGATAAATATCAAACTGTACAGAGGGATATGGAGACCTTGACATTCAATAACACTATGTTTCAGCTTCAGAGGTGAGAGACGCCATTTATTACCACTGGCCTTCACTTTGACAATAGAGTGCATCTCTTGCAGCAATTTACTGAGTGGAAAGAAGAATAACTAGCGGGATTAAGGGAATTGACCAGTTGTTTTTAGCTTCAGGGGAAAAAAATAAAAAATAGGGACAGTACTGTAGAAGGTGCCGAAAAGCTATTCATCCATCTCAGCCTGAGGAAGTATTACTTTGCAGAGGGAGAAAAAGTGCTTTTGGAGAGAGGCAGCCTTCGGTGTTGAGATGCCAGACAAGCTGTTTGACTGTCTGGCAGTGACCTCCCCCAACACACACACACACACACACACACAAATCCTCCTTTGATCGCGGAGCTCGTTCGCTCCGACACTTTCTCATCTTTCATCACCAGCTACTGAGGCATTTACAAATGTTGCATGTTGTTGCCGCCCTCTTTTTCTTCAAGCAAACATTCTTGAGTTTTTCCTGTGATTTTGCTCCACTGAAGATGACTGTGTCAGCGTTGATTCCAGTGATGATATCTAGTCGAGATATACGCTTTTCAGAGTGGTTATATAATTATTTTTTTTTTCCTTTTTATGGGAAGGCTACGGGGGGCCTCTCTAGCCTTAAAGTTGTCAGCGTTGAATACATTAACATAATAAGTTATTTTTCCTCTTTTAAGCTAGCAGCTTTGGAGCCAGCTTTGATGGAAGCCCAGTTCCCCACCATTTGCTATATTAAAGGGGTTTATGCTGCACAGTTGAATCTCAGAATAAACCGGAGAAGATTAGCCAGGTCCTCGCAGGATTGAGAGACTACCAGAAATGGGCCCGTCCACATGTTTATATTTTGTGCATCCGTGCTGCAGTGCAACGCGGGTCAATGTTTATGCTGCTTTGTGGGAAGCGTCAAGTTTGCCTCGGCTGTCTGTTGAAGCTGTGAAAACAGAGCGCGCGAGACTCGAGATGAATTTGGTCTATTTAAACATGTCATCTCAGTGGAAGTGTGTCTTTACTCTTCTCTCTCCCTGTCTCTCTCTCTCTCTCTCACTCACACACACATAAGACACTTTGAATGTGGCACATGATACAGCGTAATTCACTTCACCTGCATTATGTTAGGGGTGAAGTCAGAGAGGCATTCTCACAGGGAAAACCTTTGTTGCTTTAATAGCTAAACCATGTCTTAGTCTTTCGTGTCACTACAAGACCACTGAATAGCTTTAAAGAAATGAAGTCACTGCAAATGTAGGACATTTATTATCCATTCTGTGCGTGTCGCTAGCTTTGCACTGCAGCAGTGGAAAAAGCTTGTGAGTTGAATTTTGCCAGTTTTTATGTTTTTACCGGACCTGAAACTTAACTTTATCGAGGCTTTGCAGATCTCCTAGCAACCGTGGCCATCATGGATGCCTTGCTAACCAGGCTGGAAATAGGGAGATACCTGGAAAAGTTTATTGTGATCAGGGTACACTTTCATTCATTGATGTTTTAAATAAAATGGTGTGGCTCCTTGGTGGCTCACTTTGAAAGGTAAATGTAACTGTGTTGTAATCGTACCTGGGACCTTTGCTGTATGTCATCCCACTCTCTCCAAATCTTTTTTTGTCTCTGCCAGAACTTTTTGGGCATTTAACCTTTACTAGATGGGTTCCACTAAAGGCTAAATGTCAAAAAAGATAGGTTTCCAAATTTAGGTCACTGTGATACAAGAATTTCTTATCTTTAGTCTTTGCCCCTCTGGCCTTTGTTTCTTCTCTCAGTTCTTAGTTCTTAGAAAAACAGTGTTTTTTGCTTTTTTAGTCTGCTAACTAGCCAGCAACACAGTTTTTTTACTCAATGCATACTCCTGGCAGAAGCGCTAAGGCCCACTAAACTAGATGGTTAGGTTTAGGCATTAAGGTACAGATAGTTAAGGTAAGTCATGAGGTTTAAATTCCTTAAGTTTAGGTATTTAGTTAGAGATAGTTGAAGTTCAGATTCCTCAGTGGGGTAATGTTCAGTTCCCAGTCAGAAATTCCACAGAAATCAACCATGTCTAACGAATTCTGTTGAGATTGCCAAGCAACTTGTACGTTCAAAAAGCGATCAACTGTTCACAACCATTGTTGCTCAAGAGCTGAGGAGCTCCACCATGGCCGCCAGATGGTGCGCCAGAGGGTAATTCTACCCGATGGCACAAGGAACCCACTCAAATCCCATGATGGCAAGGAGAGGCACTGTCATCCAGTTTTTAGAGCAAGCCACCCTTGAACCAGAGGACCCGTGTTCAGTGCCCCTTCTCAGCAAGCATCTGCCATACTGAAGTGTCCTTGAGCAAGACACTGAATCCGTCCCAGCTTTGAAACGCTGTCCTATATCTGATCCTGACCTCCGTAATCTCCCTGTGGAGGGATTATCCCTTAAGGGATCAATAGAGCGTTACATTATGCACATTACCAAACAGAACATGCATTTTTTTCTCAAGTCTCGAAAAGTTAAGGATAGAAGATTTTCATCCAGTAGCAGCTGAAGGGAAAGTAGTTTTGTGTTCCCCAATAAAATGGAAAGAAAAAAGCACCAAGACCTTGATGTCACTAATCAGCTAGCGCTAAATAAAAAAAGCAGTATTTCAAGTTACATTTCTATATATATCTATCAATATCTGACTTAATTTCATGATAAAATCACAAGTCAGCTTTGATCATACCCTTTAAGACAGTCTTTCCTTGTTCTCTCTGTGTGTGTGTGTGTGTGTGTGTGTGTGTCATGATTCTGTGTTATGGACTCATGTTTATGAACATTCTGTGTTTTGGGGTTTTTGGTTCACTGTGTTCACTGTGTGTGTTTCAATGTGCTCTTGTTTTGGGTGTTTTCTTGTTTTCTGCATTTTGGTTTTCTGCCTGCTGTGTCCCTCCTGTGTTTCTGTAGCCCTGCCTTTCCCTGCATACCTGCCCTCATTAGCTCTGCCCTTGTGTTGGTGCCTGCCACACCCTGATTGTCTCCATTATTGGCCAATCCTAGTGTTTCCCTCCTTATAGCCCTTTTTCCCGGCAGCCATTTTGACATGAACTAGCAGGTAAACACAGGTGTTACTAATGACATTAATTAAAGGTCCTTTCCATTGAAGTGTAGCAGAGTCTTTCCAGTGAGCCAGCCTGAACAACAGCAGGACCCTGGCTCTGTTAAACGGAACAGAAACTTAATTAATGTCATTAGCAACACCTGTGTTTACCCTGCTATTTCATGTCAAAATGTCTGCTGTGAAAAAGAAAGTCCACCTGCCTGCTTCAGCCATGACGGTGTGCGTGCACGAGAGAGTGCACGTGTCTCTGTGTTTGTGCATTAGAGAGAAAGACAGTACTAATGTGACAGACAATGTTCAAGCCCGGGTCACTCAGATGAGAAACCAAATATGCGCTAGTCGGCGAGGGACTTGCGTCAGCCTCAGTGTCTCGGTGTCAGCTTCATTAACATGCAGGCCGGTGTCACTGTGCCAGTCATGGTCGCAGATGAAAAAGCACAGTAGTTTTTCAGAGTCGTCACATGATTGTGAATCATTGCCAGTCGTGTCCCCAGAACTTCTCGCCTCTGTCTTCTATTTCAAGTCTTCGCTTCCCTGCAAGCAGAATTTCAACGTCGATCACGTCGATTTCCTTTTGATAATTGTTTTGCTTTATTGCGTCCGCTGGCATCATGTGCGCTCTGTAATCAGTTAGTAATGGAGACCCAGTCAGACGCCGCAGTTGCATTCAGGTCCTGTACTGAGATGGCTCTGTGCTCTCTGATTTATCACAGATTGGACCGGCTCCTTTACGTCTGTGCTGGCAGTACAAGGTGAGGATAATTTATTCTGTTTGAGGTGGCAAATTGTGCCTCCGAGTGCATGACATGTGGCGGGAAATTACAAAGTGCCGGGAAAATGATCGTGGAGCGACGGGGGAGAAGTGTGCAGGATGGACCTTGGTTCTGGATGTGGACTTTGCTTTGTTTGTAGTGCGTGTGTCTAACTGTAAAAGAGACAAAGCGAGGGAGAGAGAGAGAGGGGGGAGAGATGAGAGAGCGGCATGTTGGTCTGTCTGCGCTTTTATGTATCAAGGCCAAACCTTGGGTTTTGATAGACACAGTGTTTATCACCCCGGTCCGTGGGTTTGTTTACAGCCTCGGCTTATCCTTGTAGAACTTACTGTCGACCTTTGAGGCTGTGTGTCCGGAATCGTAAAAAACACTGTCTCTAATCTACAAACAGCAACTTGAATTTGTCGCGCCACACACACACACAGGCGCAGCTTGCTCCCCCGCTTTAACAGTTTCCACTGCTGCTCTCCTCGCACTTTTATTTTGCCGTCTAGCTGTCTCTGCCTCTCTCTCTCTCCCTAAAAAAACAAAGTGAGAGGCAGGTATACAGAAACAGGTGATCAATTGCTAGATGCCAAGTGGCTCCGTCCAAATCCCGTCTCCAAAGTCGTCTCATCACAACACTGCAACCATATGGACGCCAGGCAGAGAAGAGCTGGCCTCCTCTGGTGTAATCTCTGATGCTTGAGGAGCAACCGGCTTGTTATAGTGTCCAGATATCCAAGGAGAGAAGAAGAGGAGTGGCAGGGCAGGGGAACAAAGAGGAGGTGAAGAGGACAGTTAAGAGAAAACGAGAGAGACAAGCCTGGATCCAGCCTCACTTGTTAGCTGCACCACCTCTCTCAAATAAGTAACCTAATTCAGGATGATTCCCAGGCCGAGAGGAGAGAGGAACCGAGAGAGGAGAAGCGATCGGATGAGATGGAGAAGAGAGGCTGCTGAGGAGGAGAGAAGAGACGAAGGAATGAGAGGAAAGAGGCTGGAGGGCAGGGGGGGGGACGGCGAGAAGACAGGAGGACCGGACGCGAGTATGTATGTGTGTGTGTGTGTGTGTTTACGCGCAAGTTTGTTTGGCGGGGGCATGTTTGCGTACGCGCACGTGCGTCCGTCCGCGAGTTTGGCTGAAGGTCGTGCCTGGACAGGCGTGATAAAGCAGCACGGGCCATGCTCGTTAGCTTTTGAGAACATCATCCTTCATCATGGGAGCTGTCAGCTTGATGGCCGCTGCAGTGGGGTGGGCATCGCGCACTCCAATGAGGTTAAATGTGTGTCTGTGATGGATGGTGATGCACGGGAGTCCTCTGTGTGTGTGTGTGTGTGTGTGTGTCTGTGTGTGTGTGTGTCTGCGCATAGCGATGCAGCGAGTCCAGCCTTTCACTGTTGTCCATTAGTCAGCCAATGAAGGCTGACCACCCAGATTTTGTGAGGCGTAGCCAAGAGGAAATGTTGCACTGCTAGAGGCGGAGTGACAACCTACAGAAAACACTGTAAAAAAGAAGAAAAAAAAAACCTTGAAAAAGAGACAAGATCATGAAAAGACAAAGCAAACGACTCGGCTTTCAAGGCAAGTCACCAGACCATGGAGCCTAATGGTTGAGTCTATTGTCCTGTAGTGTGAAATATCACCTTTCCACCCTCCTGAAAAACACTGGTTTAAATCTGGCCTCTTCTGGCTCTTTTTGGCCTTAACTCAACTCTGAACTTTTTTGAATCTGGTATAAGCAAAAAGTGTAAAATAAACCGCGGCGAAACGTCAACAGCGAAGTCGACGGAAGCCTGAATCGAGCGTCCCCTGATGGCTTCTCGGGAGCTCATGTCAGGCTGCGGTGATGACGGATGGCAGGGAGAGCGGACGACTTCGATCCGGCTGAAGAGCAACCGGTTCAGCTCGCAGCCGGCAGCTTTATCTCATCTCGCACGGCCCTGCAGCGGCCCACAGCGCACACATGTAACGGATCTTTGTGTTATCTGTGTGTGGGGGGGGCGGGGGGTGGCCTGTCAGACGCTGTTGTTACACTTGTCTTTTCAGTGTGTCTTTTATCATCCAGGCAGGCCAGGAGGCATTAAGTGACATGTCTGGATGCACAGAAATCGGGTTTTATATACATCGCTGCCAGATCTTTAAAGCCATACATGGAAGTGGTCAGATTTGCATTCAAATCCTGTGTAATCTGGACAAAATCCAGCAACAGCAAGAAAACAAGCAATGTAAACAGACGACAAGCAGGAAAAGCAATGCAGATGCAGATTTGTGTGACTGTAACTGCGGGAGGCACATAGCAGCCATTTTCAGGCCGAGCGTGGACACACAGCGACGTGATCTCATAAAAGCTGATGTTTAGAATTCGTGTTTCCATTGTCAGTGTGATTTTTATCATCTCAACAAGCAAGGATCATGCATTAACTGGCAGGTGTTGTAATCCGATGAGCCCGAGCACATTCCAGCGCCGCTCAGGCTCGCACTGATCAGCGGTGGATGCAGTTCAGCCACATATGAGTATCGGAAAAAATATGAAAATGTGATGCAGAAGCAGCTATAAATAAAAGAGGCACAGGAGGGAGAAAAAAATGTATTTTGAGGCTGTGTGGAATCCAACAGATGAAGTCTGGTGCTGTCAAATCTCTACAGTGGGATCTCAAAAATCCCATTAAAACAACAGGTGTAACTGTAAACAGGGTCAGGTGGCTTTTGCACAGTGTTCAACCAAGCTGATCTGCTGGTAGTGCTGCTGTACACTCCATTTACTATAAGTTACAGATGTACGCGTTTAAATGACTGTGCTGTATATGCTTGCTGCACCGCCACCTGTAATTAAGGAACAAATTTCTGCAGCACAAACAGAAGATAAATTGAGCGAGGTAGGATTTTCTGCAAAGATTAATCAGAATGACTTTTATTCATGGTGTCCACAGTTGGCACCAGGTCATGACAGGACATTGTTTACATCCATCACAGTGACAGGGTAGGCGGCGCTTATTGCCGAACTGTAAAAAATGTAAAAGATTAGGGCAAACGATTGTTGACGTCTTGGTTTTTTTGGGGAGTTAAATGAATTGATTCTCCGCTCATTTCAAATTGAATATTGATCCGCGAATTGAAAGCTCGCATCATTGCATGAACCCTCTGTTGTGTGTGGTATCAATGCATCGTGCTGCTGCCACTGAGTCATGCTATGATTAAGATTGTTTACATTCAACATAGGCTGGTCCAAAAGTATTTGCAAATATTTTTCCACGGTTTATTCGAGTGTGCTTTATGTGCCAGATGGGTAGCGTTTACATGCCATGTGCGGTAGTACAGTGAGAGCTAGAAATACAGAAAGACAGTCACAGGAGAATATAAAATAAATTTGACAACTTTACATTTTTATACTTAACTTTTTGTACTTTATATGTGTTTACTGTGATTGACAACCTCACTGACACTATTTGAATTGTTTAACCAAATTTTGAGTGTGCTTGTTTTCTCAGTTTCTCTTCCACAAATGACGTTTTTGTCCATCTTTCTTTTTTTTTTCTTTTTTTCTTTTTTTTTCTTTTCTCTCTGCATTCACCATGCAGCCGAGCTGATGTACACGGTGGAGCTGGCCGGAGGTCTGGGAGCCATCTTGCTGCTATTGATCTGTCTGGTGACCCTTTACAAGTGCTACAAGATTGAGCTCATGCTCTTCTATAGGAACCACTTTGGCAGCGAGGATATAGACGGAGGTAAGATATGAGATATGAAACGAGCCGGGAAAACATAACTTAATGTACTGTAACCTCTTGAACTCTGATTTTTCCCCTCAATTTTCAACAGCTTCAGTGTTAGCGTGAAAGGGATATCTTTTCCATACTAACAACAATGTAGCATGCATATTCTGTATCCGCTTGCTTATTTTGCATTCCAATGCTTCACTGAAGTTACGCTGAAGTTAGCGCTTATATTGAGTAAAATGTTCAAACCCAAGACACATTTTTATGGTTGTACCATTACATCAAATGGAAAATGCTTAGATGTCCTATGCATCGTTTTATACATATTTCCATGTAATTCAGTTCTGCGGCTTTGAACAAAGCTCGGCCGTGCAACGTGTGTGTAATGACGGACCCACCAGCGGGACCAAAAGGGTTGCTTAGTGTTAAAAAACAAAATGCAAACTTTATCCTAAACAGCAGCAAACGAGCAAGAATCTTTCTTTAGATGTTTTGTGTCTTTCTCCCCATGGTGTCCGTCAATATACAGCATCACAGAGCGTCCCGGTTGGTAAACATGAGCGTGCTGCGTGTAATTCCTGTCATTACGTGACTTCTGGGTATCATGCAAAGGTACCTGCTGCTGCCTTAAAAGAAAAATCCACCCCAAACTTCAGCAGCTTTTGGCACCATATTTGCGTTTTGTTGTATATATTTATTTTATTTCCTTGCATAACTGGACAAACCAATCAAGATATTTCTTTTGCAGAGATACCAACTGCTCCACCAACAGTATAGACCAGAATGCATTGCAGCTGTAAGACTTGTTGTATTTGAAGTAGAGGGCACGACTCACTTTTTCCTCAACAGAAAAGCCTCTTGCTCAGCTATTGCTATTGTTCTGTCCAGTTGAATGCAAGTTCAGGCACATTCTCTGGGGATTGTTGCAAGGCATTCTGGGAAAATTATAGGATTTTACTCACTGGAGTAAAAGTAGATGATGTAGGTTGAGGGAAAGTGGGTACATCAAAACAGTAAATTGCAACACTTCATCACAAAGTAACTCCGAGCAAGCACTGAACATTACAGATTGATGATATCTAACAGCGTAAAAGTTCCCGAGGAAGGATTTTCCTTTATTGTATCAAGAGGAACACTGATGATTTTGGACAATGGAGGATTGTGCGGCTGCACGCATGTTACGTGCGCGTGTGTGCACGCTCGCAGCTGCATCCGAGCAAGTGAGAGAATGAAAGGATAATGTATTACAGCAAAGACTCTCTGGAAAACAAATCAAAACAAAGTCACAGTGCCAGACAAAAACAGTAACTCTGGGGCCCTATCTTCAATACTAACATGTTCTGATTGGGCCTGGTGGATGAGTCTTGGCTTGAGAATGCATCAAACTGAGACAAGAAACAAGTTTTAATTTGATTCTGCCATAATGAGTCTCTAAAGTACCACGGCTGCAATGAATTCAGAGGGAATGAGATTAGTTTAGAGAGGCCGAGGGACTGTACGTTGGTAGAAAGAGAGAGAGAAACGGGGAGAGAGTTATGAGTGTTAAAAGGTAGAAGGTATTCTATACTCAGCTCCTCTCTTAGACCCTCCTACTCCCAGCTCTGCTTAACTTTGATGACTGGTACATCAGGCATTTCAATGAAAGTCATTACCTCTGGCTGTGTTGGGCTTTCGGCCCCGGAAAGTGGAGCTTTGCCATAATGGATGGCCCAGAGGCAGTTGTGTTGAAAAAGGAGGGGGAAAAATGTCGGGCCTTGAACTTAATGCCAAACAGCAATTGTCTCCTTTAATTGTGCCACCCGAGTGAGTGCTTGGAGAGAGAAACAGATTTTCAATTTGTTCTCGGGTATAAAGGGATCAGGTTCAATAAGACACAGCGCGCTGCCTCCGGAGCTCTCAGGAGACCCCTGATACTTTCCTCCACGCCGCGGTCGATTAGATCACTCCGCTGCCACCTCTGGCACATGTTCACACATACACACAAACACACACACAAGCATGCATGCACATATACCATTCTTGCATTCACACGCACACACACACCCTGCAGTTCTCTCGCAGTTACCTCTAGGTTCCTGTGACAGTATAGGTGCTCTACAGTTCAGGTTTAAATATGAAACAAAAAGAGGCAGCTGGGATTGGTTGTGGAGACAAAGCTAAGCAAGAGGACCAGGTTATCGAGATCCCATCGCTATGGTAACCGCTGCACTGAAAGAGAGAAGAAGTAAGAGCATGCAAGACATGGGTGCACACACATTTTTCATCAATAAAGCCATTAAACCAGTGTTTTGGCATAAATACCACTTCTTCAGCACAAGTACACCACAATGCCAAGAAAGAGCTTTTAGTTCAACGTGGACAAAAAAATACTAATTGGAGGCCTCTCCCGGTCCCATTTTGCTGAATGTAAAATTGTATGGTTTACGTAATAACATGATGGACTGTCAGCCACTTGTCAGCAGCGGCCTTTAGTTAAAGACTGCTCCGTTGTCACATTGTGTGGGTGTCAGAGGAATCAATAATAGGCTTTATGATGACAACAGTGGGGCGAGCTTGTCAAGGAGGTGGGAACTCATCAACACTGCGCTGTAAATAAGCATGCCAGTGCTGTCGGCTCAGCGTGCAACTACCAGGCACCGTCAGCGTTCAAACTCAATTGGAGATATTGACCATTAATAGTTTGCATGTCGCACACATAGCGCAGCAATAATACATCAGTTTGAATTGGCTCTGCAAAAAAAGTCTCCATCTCTACAAGTTATCTAGTCTCATATTCAGGGTTAAAATCTTGTTTTTGAAAGGGATGGTACACAGTTAAAAATGTGGATTTTGTTTCATGGGGTGCGTTTTCTACAGTAATAAATTCCAGCAGGACTGGGTGAGTAAAGATATTGTCACGACGACCCTGGTAAGACCAACCAACTGTAGTGAAAATATCTCGCTCGCACTGGGCCAATATGATAGCAAATGTTTTCCGAGTTAACATTGCCGTAGAGCTCACTTGCTAAAAACTGGAACTTTGGAGGCTTGTAGTTGTCAAGTTGATGTGAGAAAGTCCAAGATATTTAGATGGAAGCCTTTGCCAGCCCTCGCCTCTTCTGATATAATCCTCAGCTAATGAGCTAACAGTTACTGTTCCTACTGTTTGTTGAGCCTAGTGGGGGATAACAGCAAAGAGTCAATCAAATGGGGGCGGGAGGAATGAAAACTGAGGTGTGTTCTGATACTAGGCCTCTAGCTAATAGTCCTCTCTCTGCAGAGAAAGGACGTTAGACTCTCATGATGATTTCTACATGCAGTGATGACAATAAAAAAACATTTTAATGAAAAAATTGCATGCTTAAATTTACCATCCCTGTAAAACAAGTGAAAAATCTGACAGTGGGATGAGATAATCCCACTTGTTTCCAGTGCAGATTCACTTGTTTCATGAATTTTTCTGGCAGCAAGTATAAATATGTTGAAACAAGGCAGAATAAGGCAGATCAGCCCACTAGGATCAGGAAAATGACACTTGATTCAACAAAATTCTGGAAACAAGTTGATGAGCCTTGGAAACAAGTGGGATTATCTCATCCCACTGGCAGACTTTTTACTTATTTGAAGAAAAACAAGATTTGAACACTGAATATGAGAGTGAATGACTTGTTAAGATGCAGATTTTTTTTTATTTTTTTTTTTTTTATTTTTTTTTTGCAATGTAGGCATGGAGACAAAAAAAGTTTGGCCCATTTTTATTTTTTTGATTTTCTAAGTACTATAATAAAAGAAAGAAGACAAATTATGAGCTTGGAGTGATAACGGTCTATCTGGATGAGGTTCATTTCTTGCACAAGGACCAAAAGAAAAAAATATTCAAGCAAAACTCCTTCATCTCAAAGGGACGTACATCCTACTGTGTGATGCAAAGCCATATTCCCCTCGCTAAATTAAATAATGGAAAACAAAACAGCGCGTTCACTCAGCTGCTCATTAGCAGGCCTACCCCGTGTGCTT
The DNA here is from genome assembly GCA_900302535.1 of Neoniphon sammara. NCBI lineage: Eukaryota > Metazoa > Chordata > Actinopteri > Holocentriformes > Holocentridae > Neoniphon > Neoniphon sammara. The sequence continues at coordinate 9,869 of OMKZ01033381.1, read as the reverse complement.
TGTCGCCTCTGAGTTAAGTATGTACGCTGCGTCCCAATCTACTCTCCATTAAACGTAATGGAGCCCTGAGATATCCCAGAGATTACGCCTCCAACTCTCCCAGCGCTCTCCATCGCAAGTTCAAAAGTTCACAATCTAACTGTGGGCTCGCTCTGCACATGCATATATTAGCTCCCTGTGCAGTGTGCGTCAGTCAAGTCGCTCCCTTTTTTGCAGGCAGTGTGTGGGAAGCAGAGGATGGAGGGGCGGATGCGGTTTCAGAGGTGTGCGGCGCTCTCTCTCTCTCTCTTAGATACACCTCACCGGTCCTCGATCGTGGAAGGAGTGACTCCTCAAGATGTGAGAGGAGGGTCATTCCGCCTTCGAGATTCACCCCAGTTGAGATTCACCCCTGCCTGCCTTCTCTCTCCCTTTCTCTCTCTCTCTCTCTGCACAGACGAGTGAATCAGCCACACTAAAATAGCTCTTGATCTGCCTACACGGCTTTCTTTTAAAAGGAGAAGATACCAGAGAGAAAGAGAGGAGGGGAGATTTATATCGCAGTGAAATCGAATATGAGCCTCGGAGTTAGTTATACCAAGTGATTATGAGGTTACATTTCAATTATTTTTACATGTCTTGAAAGTTGTAAAATGAATTGCATGTTATAAAATGAATTAGATTAATTACATGGTGTCATGTAAGAACAGTGAATCATGGCGTGGGGCGCTTGCCAAACATCAAGATTACCCTCTGGAAAATGAATGAATCTTGTTGACAGTCTCATAGCAGTGCCTGGAGAAAGAAAGACGGGCAGAAGGATAAGAGAGTAAAATAGAGCGCATATTAAAAGGTAGAAAAATGGGGATGCTGTACTGAGAATTGATCACTGAAGACTTATATTCTGAAATCCCCCCTTCTCTTCTCCCATCTGCTGCTCTCCTGTTCTCTCTGCATTTCTCTCCTCCTCTCCGCTCCTTCCACCATCCTCTCCCCTGTGTGTTTGATGGGTTGAAAACATCAACTCTTGGCTCCGGCACTGCAGGTGGGCACTATAAAGGAGAGCGGCCATGGATTGTGCATTGTCTCAGGGGTAATGAATAGAGGAATGCAGAGCACCAAACCCCTCTCCGAGTGTCTCTGAGGAGTTTGCCCGAGGCGAGCGTTCACACCGCAGCTGAAAGTGGCCCACTTCAAATTTTTCCCCCTTCCAATGTGACACATATTTTATGGCTTTTTATTGCTGATTCTGGCCACATTCATACTGTAGTGGTTCTAAATCTGGTGCATATCTGATCTCTGGCCTTATGAACACAGTCTCAACTGCCAGATCAGAATTCATTTCATTTTATGTCACTCTGCATGGGACAGATCATTGTCGTCTTAAAGAAATACTCCAATATTTTGGGCAAAATACCCTTTTTCTTACCCAGACTGAGACAAGACGTTCAATACCATTTTTACCTCTGTACGTCCACAGCTCTGGTTCCGACGGTTAGCACTTTATGTTAGCTTAGCATAAAAACTTGAAGTCTACAGGAGTCATTAGCCTAGCTGTCTGTGTTTGGTTCAAGATATGACACAAGGAGCATAAAAGTATCATCCCCACCATCAGATGTGAACAAATTATTAACAAAAGTTCTATCAAGAGATTCTTTGGCTAGTAATAGCCTTTGACACCTTGTCAAAGCTGATCCCCATTACTCCCTTATGTAAATACCATTTCCTCTTTTCAGCTCTGGCTTTTCTATCATCTTCAATCTCCATTTTGACCTCTCTGGATCTCTTCTCCAAAACCAAATGCAACATCATAATGGTACAGTAGTAAATAATCATGAACATCATGATGGCTTCAACACCTTTCATGTTTACTGTTTTGCTGTTGTCAGTCGCACAGAAAGACTAGACACCTCCTCTCCCTCTATTTGCATGAAGTTTGCTGTTCTCGGAGTGAGTTGGAAGCACACACGAGAGCTTAGGGTCTTCGCTTTGCCCTGCAAGACCAAGGGACTTTGGCCCTGGTTGCCTGGTAAGGGCAAAAGCTAAAAGGGACGTACTGTAATTGAAATCGCTGTTCCAAAAGATTTCAAGACAAATGGCTGAGCAGAAAACTTGGCAGCAGTGTCAACAGAAGCCAAGCACGTCAAAGTCAAATTCAAAAGGCAAAAGACTCCAGTGACTGAAGTGGCCATGGCTGCCTATCACGCTCTTTTTACAATTAACTTGGAGGATAAACACTGCATTCATCTGTTAGAACTCATGTGAGACACTTCATACTGATATCAGATAAGGTCACTTTTAAAAATGAGAGCAAACAGTCAGATAAAAAAAATTGGATCGAACAGAAAAGTCAGAATTGAGGACTAGGGTTTTCAGTGTGAACGTAGCCAGAGACAAAAAAAAAACTGCTATCATCCCCTACTCCCTGGAGTGGGGAGGCTGTTTGGTGTCCCGTTTCCATTTCTCCCATTTGCATTTCCATTTCTGCCCTCCCTTGTCAACGCGTTGAAGTGCTCCGGCATGGGAAGAAACATTTAGCTCTGCACTCACTTCTCGTTTTGGACTTTTCCTCCCTCTGCTCAGTCCTTTCAAATCTATCATCAATCAAGTCTTTCATGTGTGTGATGGAGCCATGCCATGCGCCTTCCTGGTAGGTAGTGTTGGGCAGTTAGCTCAGCCCAGTGGACAGCCTGGAGTCTAATTTGTTTTGCCAGCGGTAGGCAACCAGCTAGCAAGGTAACATTATTTGTCAGCGGGGACAGAGCAGTAATGAAAGGCACGGCAATGAGCAGAGACGACCAGAGAGGTCAGTGTGTAATGGAGGTGTCCTGTTTCACTACATTATGATGAAGTCTCTCAGTGAATGAATACACTGCAAAAATAACAATCTTAGCAAGTCATTTAGTCTCACATTCAGTGTTAAAACCTTATTTTTCTTCAAACACGGTAAAAGTCTGCTATTGGAGTGACAGAAACCTATTTATTTCAAATGCTGATCAACTTTTATCCAGAATTTTCTTGAATCAAGTGTCATTTTCTTGATCCTAGTAGGCTGATCTGCCTTATTCTGCCTTGTTTCAACATATTTAGACAGGAAAATTCATGAAACATGTGAAACTGCATTGGAAACAAGTGGGATAATTAAGATTTTTTTACCTTGTTTGAAAATAAAACACTAAATATGACACTAGGTGACTTAAGATGGAGATTTTTTGCAGCGCAGTTTGCTGTACACAAATGCACTGTGAGCATCATGTGTATAACTTTCACTTTGATGACGCAAGCTGGGAACATTATGTCCGAACGCTCAGCATTCACCTTACACAAGGAAAGCCACATAAAAAGCGGAGAGAAATTGCTTGGGACCTCTTCTTTTTCTAAACACTATAAATGCAATGATGTAAACAGTCTAATTCAAGGGACTGTGATAGAACCGGGGGAGTTAACTTTAATTCAGTGTACTGAGACTGAATGTACCAAGGCTCTATTTTGTCTTCCTCTCCACCTGGTTGATAACAGGGATTATGAAACACTAAATAAGACGGTGTGGTTTGAAGGACTGATCACAATTAAGATTCTGCTGGCAAATCTCACCAATGGTTTTCTATCACTTTGCCTTGTGGATAACAAGAGCTGCAACATTTCTCCCATCTCTGTGTCTCTGCTCGCAGATAACAAGCACTAACACACACCCCTGTCTGCCTCTACCTGCAGATAACAAGGACTATGACGCCTACCTTTCCTACACCAAAGTGGATCCGGACCAGTGGAGCCAGGAAACCAGAGAGGAGGAGCGCTTTGCCCTGGAGATCCTCCCCGACGTCCTGGAGAAGCATTATGGGTATAAACTCTTCATTCCAGACAGGGACTTGATCCCTACAGGAAGTAAGCTCTCTCTCTCACGGCGATCTCACGTTGTGTCGAATGTTTGTCACTGGTGTTGCCCGTGTTGCTGTGGTCACGTGCGTTGGTGATATGCTTTGTTTGCCGTTTTTTGTGATGCATCTGTGTTGTGGCGTGACTAAGTGAACATGGCCATCGATTTCGAAGTCAATTAATTAAGAAAATTTCTGTTTTTTTAAAACCATTGACTAAATTAAAGTGGATCAGTACACTGTAAAAAAAAAAAAAAAAAAAAAGGGGGGTTTGGGGGGT